>CALNXK010000068.1:477500-487500 GCA_942486035.1 Porites lobata
AACACTCCAGCCCAGTAACCGGGACGAAACGTTTTAAACAAAATAGCTTCGCTCTCACAACATAGCGGCTAACAAAGTGGCATAGTTGTTGATCTTGTATGTATTCCCACTTTAGAAGTATGCCAATTAGCTTTATTCGTAATGTTACAAGGGTCCAGAAAGCTTTGAAAGTCGCGAACAATACAAATTTATGTTCCACCATTTTGGTTGTGTTTCTTGAATTCATCCCGGTCGACCGGGCTGAAATTTCCCATATGAACACACCACAGAATTCGTCTCGGTAACCGAGCCAGCCTGGTTACCGGGCTCATATGAAGAGGCCCTGGGTCTGTCTGGTATTCCAGCCACGCTTGAACCTCGTAAAGATAGATCTCTGGATTATATTTTAGCAAGGCGAATGACAAGAATTTCTGCGGCGAAAATAATCTGCATCCATAACAAGCTGAAAAAAGTCAATCTCCACATAAAGCGACTCATTTCAGAGGCCAACTGTTGCAGCTACGTGATATATTTCGTTTCTTTGACTTCCTCTTTGGCGGATCGCTTACGGCTCTAGTTTTGTTTTCGTTCAATCGAAACGCCGCCTTCTTCACAAACGTCTCACTCGCAAAAAGTGTTTCTGCTATGTGATTCAAAGACAGACCACGTCTTCTCTACATAATAACCCTCCATCTCAGCGAAATTGCAAAATACTTTGTCATAATAACTGAGTGATTATACCTGATCCAACGATGAGTCGAACATCGGCGTGAAACTGAAATGAACACGACTATTGCCAAGGATACATTTGACTGACGTCCACCAAAACTTAGTTTTTGAAATAGGAAAAAAATCTTTGAAGGGCGCGTGTGACTGGTAACCGCTGTAAAGGTATTTTATGCAAATTTCTTAACCAACAAAACATGTCCACGAAAAGCGACAATTCCGTTTGAAAAAATTTAAATATTTCGCACATGTATTATTTTATAGTAGGTATTTCATATATTTTTTTCAAATTATGGAGACAAATAATACCAAGAAAACGAAGAATACAATCTTATTGCGATCGCCCTGAAATGGGGCATCCTGTCCGGAATGAGGACTCTTAACTTGACTCGTATTTTCGCAAATTAGGACGAAAATAAATCAGCTCAGTCGATGGCACTTCAGTACAAGATTACGCATAGAAGAAGATATGTGGTGGGAAAGTTTCGCCTCGCTGCTGTTATTACAAGGTAAGAAACAGCCAGAGCCTAACCAGCTGGTATGGTGACTGGTAGCAAGGACTTTGATGGTTCATGCTTGAGATAACCATACATGAGTGGGTGGGTCTAGCAACATTGCTGCCTTCCAGATGCAAGTCTGAAGGTGAGCTCGTTTAACGTTCTCTGTGAAAGCTTCGCTTTCTCGAGGAGGCGACTGGATTGGAAGAGCTGGACTTTGTAGCGGATCTCGGACATATCATTTCCTGCTGGACTGGTGGACTACTTCGGAGAGGGGGGCGTTGAGACTTCCTAGCATTGTTAAAGACTCAGGAGCCGCATTGGGAACTTCAGCACAGTACCCTTGTCAATTCCGAAGTGGGTTGGCACGGTATCACAGCTCGACAACGCATGCGCTGCAAGCAAGCCAGGAACGATGGCATGGTGTTTTTGCACAGTGGTCTTGATGTCTATCGTAGACCTTTGCTGAACAGGTGATTTCGTGAACATGGCACTGGTAAGACCCTCACTTTGATAAAGCTGAAGAAGGAGCCCAAAAACGTCTGTATCATCCCCGATAACTAAAACGGCACCAGGTCGCTGTTTCGCGCACATGATCGATTGTTGTGCTATTATGTTGTCCGCCTCCTCGTGTGATGTTGCCATGTCTCGCCTTAGATAAAGTGCTCCTTTGTGGATCTCAGCAGGGATGTTGTCACGGGCTGTTACAACCAACCTGTGGATGGACGTGTCCTGAGTATGGAACGCAACATCGCTGCTCAAATTTCCACAGATTTTGCCTATCAGCTGGTTCTTATTGGCACTCACCGTGAGTGCAGCCTTCTGCGAGGGAAGGAGGGTGTTTTCTGAAAGTTGGTATAACTTGCAGCTCGCATCAGATGCTCTCCCTTCTCTTGTAACACCTTTTGTGCTGTAATCTCGATGCCTCTCGAGTACCAAGTACACATCATCCTCGGAAACCCAGGGGCTACTACCTGGGATTATGAGATATTTTCGGGCGACAATTTACTTCAAGAGCTGGAGAACCCCTGGGAACTTATTTTTACCGAACCAGTTCCAGAAGTGGTCGAATTCCGTCCCGCTGATTGGCCAGAAGAGAATATTTTTTTTCTGGCCAATCACCGAGGAGTTCTAGCCGTGTAACTCTGTCGCCTTCATACACGAAGCAGTTTTCTTCATCGATCGACCTTGTTGCTTGGCCCGTGCAACGGGGAGATTGTCGTGGAAAGTTTCAGAAAAAATATTCAACGATTTCGACATGGTTGCGTGGCCCGTGCAACCGCGATTTGCATAGCGTGCAAAGTTTCAGAAGTTATTCAACGATCGAGGCGAAATAAAAAGTAGCCCTGGGTAGTCGACTAGTTTTCCCCGCAACAAAATGGTATATCGTAAATTTTTATAGTTAAAGTACGCGATTTCTACACTGCTGCTTTTTGTTGCAGGGATTAAGCTAGTTGAGTACCCACGGTTACTTCTTATTTCGCCTCGATCGTTGAATGACTTCTGAAACTTTGCACGATATGTAAATCGATGTTGCACGGGCCACGCAACTATGTCGAAATCGCGTACATTAACTATAAAAATTTGCGATATACCCTTAATAAATCTGCCAAGAAAATTGATGGATGAGTATTGGTTCCTAGCCCCATGTTAAGCCTTGTGATTTTCTCTGAATCGTTGAATATTTGCTGAAACTTTCCACGACAATCTCCCCGTTGCACGGGCCAAGAAACTAGGTCGATCGATGAAGAAAACTGCTTCTTGTATCAAGTCGACAGAGTTACCCGGCTAGAACCCCTCGCTGATTGGCCGGAAGAATATTTTTCTGGTTAATCAGCGGGACGGAATTCGACTACTTCCGGAACTGGTTTGGTAAGAATAAGTTCCCAGGGGCTCTCCAGCTCTTGAAGTAAACTTTAGCCCGAAAATATCGCTCGCCTGAAAATATCGCATCGCCCCGGCTAGTAGCCCCTGGGTTTCCGAGGATGAGTACACATCTGATTAGTGTAGCTTGTTGGAAATATACTTCTTGAAATGTTCACAAAATCGACCACAGTACCCTTTGCTGATCAATGCGCGGCCGATATAGCTTGTTTACTATTGATATATATGATTGATTGGTAAGTTTGCTAGAAAAAGCACTTGTTCCTATGTTTTCAATCAGGAGTGCAGGAAGAGTGGTTTTCAAATTGTCAGTCATAACGGCTAAAAGATCCATCAGAGTGGGACTGGCATACGTGACATATCCTCCTCGGTGAATCTGATGTCATAATGAGAGCGGTCAAACTTTATATCTTTCACCTCGCTAATGATGTTCAACAAATTTTCAATGGACGTTTAATTTCTTCCTGGTCATCTTCTGGAACTTTTAAGAGATATAGCACTTTCGTTGCATCAGTATTGAAGACCACCGTGCTTCCCAATCCAGGCCGAGAGGAAAGGATTGCAATTTCATCCGAAAAATGATCTTTAACGTGCAAGAGCACTGCTCTTCGAGAAAGAATGCTTCCTCCGAGAAGCTGGTGCAGATGATGAAGCTGAACTGAGTTCCACAAGCGGGATTCGTCTTTAACCATTTCTTCTGTAACACTATCAAATGCTGGATCTTCATTTACATTTACCTCGCTCGCGTTTTGGGTTGCAGCTAGGGAATTAGGCCACATGAAAATTTAATTTGTCATGCAGTCCACATGATAACGGGCATCTGCGACGTATGAATCACTCAAAGCTCCCTCCACATGAAATCTCACCTGCTCCGCTACATTGTCTTTACGTTGATCACATACCTTAGGATAGATTCTTTAAACGACTTCTTGTCTAGCCTTGCATATGCAGTTCTGCACAGGACCGCCCTCCTCTATCGATCTGCGTGTTTTTTGTCCTTTTCAATTGTACAACTCTCACCACAGAAAAAACACTGACCTTTAAAGCTAAACCCCTGTACAGTTGAGCGACGTTGCTTTGTCGGCGGTTGATACGGTTAGATTTAGTGGCAGAATGTTCTCGTTTTCTATGCCTATTTAATCGCTCCTTGAAAGCATATGCTGAAACACTGTAAGATGACCATCTTCGCAATTAAACTTTGACTTAAAAAGCAGCTACTTGTAATCGTTATATCTATAAAATCAAGATAAACAGCCCTCTAAAATCAACTTGAGTGTCAGATCCCTCTGTTGTGTTCGGTTTGTTGGGCATACAACATAGACTGACAAAATAACCTATGACAGCGTGTAGATTATCTTTAGATATATCTAGTCTTAAAATCTCTGTGATGATGTCAATTGGCGCCTATTATTATATGGAAATATTCTCAGTATATAATCACTTATCATGAATCTCTGTGCGAGATCTTTAATTTATATCAATACGTTCACTACGATTTACAATGCTGAGAAATGCCCATTTAAATGAGGCAGAATGTAGAATGAAATAAAAAAACAAGTTTCAAATAAAACATTGCTTCAATAGTGATCCTTTTTTAAATGAATTATATCATAAACTCAAGTTTACAAATCTTTTAGCTTGATGTTTTTCAAGCGATAGACTTTTTGAGTCAAAAGGCATTTTGCATTTACGTTTAGCGAGTGCGAAACCTGTACAAAACATTTTGTTAACTCCTGAACAATAAACACAGAATAGGTAGAAGAGATAAAAGAAAACCTTCTTAAGGCTAAATGTTCCTTTGATACACTAGAAAAGTCATTTTCAAGACAAATTTTATCGAAATACTTACAGTCATGACAGTAAGGTGAAGGCAGCCATCTTAAATGACCGGGTGACCTGGGTACCAGCCCTAGTCCTTAGATGAAATGGTAAAACTTGTTTTTTTTCGAAGATTTTTATGCCATACTCGATGGATAAATTGCACAGTGCAGCACAAAACATTAATTTGCAAAGAAATCGTCAGTATTGTGCAAAATGAATCAAAGACCAAGTACCGGGTATTGAGAGATTGACCGGGTCAAACCACGTGGAGCCCAGATTCTCTGGAAGACTCTTGGGGAATATCCCTTAATATCTCGTGATGCTCAGCGGTAGTGAGGTGGCATCAGATGCATTATGAAAGACCCTTCATAGTGCTATAATTATTTGCCAAAAAACTTTGTATGGAAGTAAAATAATGCTAAAAAATCTGCGTTTGGCTGCTGGACTAATATCAAAAGAACACTAATCAGCGCAATCGTCTCCTGTTCATTCTCCCCCTCGTCGATTTGCCCTGGCTTGTTAATATAACAATGATGCCCATAATAAGGGGGACTTTCCTTACAATTGAAACACTGCTAAATTGTTCAGAAATCTTTGTAAGTCTTCATCTTCATCACTGTCATTATCTCTGAACGCGTTTAAGACAGTTCAAGCTGACATAACTTAGTAATAGGCCAAAGGCATTCTTCTTTTCCTACTTAAACTTTGGAGACCCTTACGTGACCATCTTTGCTTGGATAAACTTTGACAATGCGACCAAGAGGCCAGTGTCCCCGTGTTGTCTTGGGTGAGATGACTGACACGACGCCATCAACTTGTATGTCTCGCTCCGTGTGTCAAAAAACTAGCAAATCTGTATGAGGAAGGGTCGTCAGATTGTATCGAGTCTCTTTCCAGCAGTTTGTTGACAAAGTGACATTTTTAAGTGAGATAGCTTCCCTGATTTTACAACAGTTTCTTGATCTTGATATCTTTCAAGGGGGGAGGGGGATTTAGGATTTTTCTTAGGAGGGGAAGCACTATGTTTTGCTTCAACACAAATAAGAATACCAGTTATATTAAAAGGCCGCATGGGGGAGAGGGGTGCGCACTCTCTGTGCGCACCACCCATCCCCTGATTTTGTAGCGGAATTCAAAACTTATAATTTACTGTCCCAGAGAGAAATTCAAAGATAGACTACTTGAGTAACTTTAAATTGACAAATAAATATGATATACATTCACAGTGTATATTACGATGTTAGATTAACAATATTGGGCGTTTATTCTTGTGTAATTTAACTTCAATATGATTTATTGCATGATTTACAGGCAGGTGTGTTCTACCACAATTACTTTACAATGATGATGAAATACATGGACAGGTAAAAGCAATAAAAGCCGGCCTTTTCGGTGTTATCATGCTGCCATTGTCAAAGCGATTGTAGATTCTGCTGTGAGTCACCTCGTAGGAAGTCCGTTAAATTTGCATAATAAAAAGAAAAACTTGAATTGATAAATACGTTTTCACGAATGGAGTCAAATACTATGATTAGAGTGGGATTATATGGAAATCCGGAAATATCACAATATTAGGTTAACTCTGAAAATCATGGAAAATCTAACCCATTTTCCTAACTGATCGTATTCATATATTTGTTCTCGCTGCTATGCGCATTCTGCGCATAAGAGAACTCGTTGAATAAATCATGATAGACATAACGCGATTTTAGCCTTAAAAATTAAGCCAAAAATATTAACAAAATTGTTGATATTTGCTTTGCTTGTATCGGGGGAACAAGGTTCATTTTGGAAACGAGTGGGCTTCATTTATCGAACAAGCGATTAAAAGCATCAACATTTCCCACTGTTGACATATTGGAATAATTCCCAGAGACTGCGGAAATGCAGCGTGCGGATCTGTATTCCTCCTGGATAAAACGTATCGTTTTAATTTACGTTCATTCTTTCTTATAATTTTTTTTATCTCTTCATTATTTTATACTTATATCTTATTCTCTTACTTAATCTTATATTGCACATAATACTTTTATAGGTTTCATTAAACTATAAATTTATTTATTTTGTAAACTAATGTAATGCAGATAATCTGCTTTATAAGTCATTAAAGTATATGTAGAAGTAGAAACAGCGACATGAATCAACCCTTGAAGATAAAAGTTTTAACAACAAAAAGACAGTATTCTTAAGTCAGTCTTGAGCTCTACGCGTATAGAAAAGCTCTGCGACATTCGTTCTCTTCTTTTACCAATGCTCAGGCATGAATGCTTCAGTATGCCGGAGACTGTAAGAAATTAGAAGGTCCCCATCAAAGTTCCTCTGATGTTCGTACAAGCCACCAGCCATTCTCGCTTCGTTGAATCACCTCTACTTCATCTCCCTTCCTGAAGGCAACTTCACCGTCGTCCTGAGAATTGTACGAATACATCGCTCTGTAGAATCTTGGATTTGCAATGCTTTTCTCTTGATTCTTATAGTGGAAATCATTCTCAATCTCCGAACGGGACACTCTGGGTGACGTCTTAAACAGTGATTCAAAACCAGAATCGCGGCGTTTTTGGCAAGAACAGACTTGCGGGCTCGTCCTGTTTGAGGAAATCTTTGTTTGTGATGGGATAGGATTGCTTCTTCCTGAACTTGAGTGTTTGCTTTTCGAGTGGACACCATTCAAGGTCAGTTCCATTTCACTCTTGTGGCGTTCCAGTGAAGTGGCAGGGTTTGAAAGGGGCATCGCTAGAGTAGGACGCGACATTCCCAAGCCGCCTTCAATGCTGTCCAGCAGTGGAAGCGATGCATACTTCTTCATTCCATTAGTACAATGTTCCTCTGTGAAAACATCAGATGACACATGGGACGAAAGGCTTGTGTTTAGCGAGTTGTCATATCCACCACTTAACATGGACAATCGACGGGACTGGAATGGGTTGTCTAATTCACGTTGACTAAACTCGCAAGATAGAGTCTGCGGCGAGGATCTTGATAAGGACACGTGAGTGGAGTGTGGTAGAACTTTCCTATTTGCGATTGCTGCTTCTGAAACTGATTGGCTAGTTGTCTTGCGGCCGCCTTCTTCTCCGCCTGGTGTACCTTCAAGTTCCATAGGGTTCAGCTTTGGTATTTTGCAAACTGTTCTTTGAACCTTCAATGTATCAACAATCAGAAAGTAGAATTTAATTCACAGACAGTTCAAGTGAAAACCACATTCAACACTCAGTTGACCTAACTGAAAAGGCAAAAGACAACGAAACTCGGCATTGAGAATTCTCACCATGCTTTGCGTTGTGGCAGGTGTGCGCGGGATTCCTTGGGTATCATCATGTTCATGAGAATCTACTAACAAGAAACAATCATCAGTGTTCAGAAGGAAAACGGCTTCAATCATCTTCATTTGATATAGACTCTCAAAACACCCTGACAAGTGTGTGTGAGCCAAAGTAATGGTCATTAGATAAAACCAAAAGGATCTGATCATTACCTCTTGATAATGCTAAATATATTTATATTCAAGTACAATGGAGAAAAGCGAAATTTTGAAAACGAATGTTTCATTAATACTATTGATAGAAAATGTCTTTCTAATTTTTTTTAAATGGCATGTTTAACACCGTAAAGAAGCTCAACCCATCAATAATAAAGCCAATAGCGTTTGCAACAAATAGAGCAATATTGCTGAACAAGTTGAAAGTCATTTCTCAGGACGAAAACACAGGTGGGCGTTACAAACCTTGTTTGTCATACTTTTCCATGGATAGTCAGTAAAAGAATCTATTGTCATTCCAAATGTCTAGAACAGTTTTCAAATGAATGTCCCAAAACCAAAATCAAAGTTATCCTTCCAGACAATCACAAACTGGGCGCAGGCAATGCAGTGAGCCAATCAAAGTTCGGAGTAATAGCACGATGATGATGCAAAGCGGGGAAACATGTGCGAAAAAGTCACTATTGGCTTTGGTCTTACTTTTGATTGGATGAAAAGTGGCGCGTGCAGTGTAGTAAGTGTAAAACCTCAAGCTCAAAATACGTGGTGTATGCGACAGCTTGTGTATATAGAAAATTGTATGGGAAAATAATCGATCGTAAAAAAGTCGTGTAAATAACCATCTCATTTGAAATAAAGTTTTCCTACCTCAAATGTGTCGCAAACTTGTCACTTGTGCCGATTTTAAAGCCATTCTGACGCCGTTTTGTGAAGTTATTTGAAACCGTTACTCTTCTATTCTTTATTTGAGATAATTATTTACACAACTTTGTTTTGCGATCGATGATTTTCCCGTACAATTCTCTATCTACACAATTTTTGCAGTCGCATACACCACGTATTTTGAGCTTGGGGAACCTGTGGCAAAACCTATTACTTTTCGACACTCAGGTGAACACCTCTCTGTTCTTCATTGTTAACACAGTTAAGCTCACCTTTTCCTGGTACAAATACTTCTGACGCAGTCATCTCTGATCCGTTGACTGTGGGCTTAAGATGATTTGCAGGAGCCCAACCTAACTCTCCTTCTCGGTCAACAAGCCACCAGCCTTACAAAGAGAAGACACAAGAGAAATGAAAACAAAACGTTGAAAGGAATAATCGTTTCTGCTCAGGTTAATTAGTGTATTATAGTGCCTGGTCTGCATATTGCCTCATTGTAGTTGCTAGGCAACAGACTAATCCTTATGATAGCACGCTGAACTCGAGGGGTTCTGTGAAAGGCACTGGTCCTTTAAATCACACAAACAATGAACTATTTTCTTCTTATTCTCACCGTAGTCGTTCTTTTCAATGACATCAATAATATCACCGGCTGTCAGGGAAATATCATTCTTGTTTTTCTTTTGGTAGTCAGCTGTCACTACGTATTGCTCAAACATCACTGGTGCCCACATCTCGTTCTCCCCATCATCTACAGTACAAGCATGAACATTTTATTATGACCAATTATTTTGACCAGTACTTATTACTGAAACATCGACTACTGTAAAATGTCATCGCTTATTCTATCGACTCTTGTTCATCTTGCCCTAAGTTAATTTTCCTTTTAATCCTAACACATGATGTAGTGGAAGAAGTATATTTAAAAAATAAAAATGAATAAAGAGAATTC
>CALNXK010000068.1:500000-502500 GCA_942486035.1 Porites lobata
TTGTTGTGATGCTGATTTCACTTATCGTGCTAAAATAAAGTTCTCATTCAAGAGTGGAGACAAAATATGGAGGTATTTCCTAATTCCTCTCCTAAGAGAGAGGAAAATCGAAAAGCAACAACTCGCTTAAAAGGCTTGGGACCAAGCTGAGAAGCGAGATGACAATAAAAAAGACTGACAACAACGCAGTGAGGTAAGTCATCTTTATTGCAAAAATATCAAAATTTCGGCTATAATGTCTATAACCGTTTTTCCCCACAAGACAACATGTCGAGAGTCACGTTTCGCGTAATCGGGTAAATATGTCACGTTTCACACGCTGGATATTTGCAAAAGGAAAATAATAACTCTTCGCATTGTGAACTTAGGCTTCCTGTAGTTTCTAAAGAAACTGTGGTGCTGCGAAGGGCTAATGCTCGAAACGGCAGTTTTCGAATCTTTTTACGGTGGCCAGTTCACATATCAATCCATGCCAGTTGATAAAATTATCCTATGACTATCATCACACTTACTTGTAAGGCGACAAATTCTTCGTATTTCTTTCGAAGTAGAGACCTGCTGCCGTCGCTATAAACAACGGTAAACTTGTATGTCTGCAAGGTTTAAAAAAAAGCGAGGGACTAAATAACTACAAGGGACCGCTCCAATAAGAGCGAAACAGCTGTCCACTGTTGCGATCCTGCTTTATCGGTTTTTGTCATGTTGGTGTCTCGAAACGTTTTTCACGTAGTATCAGCCTTGCAGTCCATTGTCTTTTAAACTTTAAAAAAATATATATTTTGAAAGTGCAATAGTTTTTTTCAGCTGTTGGTATTGGTTAGCTGTTGTTATTAGATTCACGTGATGGGTGTGCCCAGTTGTCACATGATGAGTGTGTCAAGTGATGCACGTGCAGGGTACACAGTTACGTAATATACCGTAACAAGTACATGCAGCAACAGATCGAAAGTAGCGAATCCTTGAAATAGCAAGGTTCAATGGCGTATTCAGTATTTTTCAAGTGTCAAATGAAAACGTGCGGTAACCGATAAATAACGCTCTCTACAACACGAGAAGGTATCGCTTATGCTACGAAGCACTGTGAAATGTCAATTTTATGGTATAATACAATTACATAATCACCACCACCACACACAAAATTGCCGGTGGAAAGCTGAAGGAGCGTCTAACAGCGAAAATGCATTGTCCGTGTATATATCGAATAACAATAGAAACAAGAGTGGAGAATGGGAAATACTTTAGAGACACGAGCTGGAAGCGGGTTGTTCCCTTAACGTTTTCGAGTTCTTGGCTCCCAAACTTTCAAGGGTGTGTTTTAATATGTAGAGAGAGAATCTCAGGATGATATTTAGCCTGAATAGGACTCCGGCCAAACTTAAAAAAACCGCTACTGTTAGCCTGAACAGCACTTGATGGAGAATACTAGGTCTCCGTAATATAAAGGGTTACCATCGTTAGCTAATTCTGAATACTCCGGCAGATATCTCTTTCGTTTATGACTGTGTTTACCGGGGTTAAGATGGGCCGAAATCAAATTCGTACACTGACTCAAATAGGTTTTAGTTAAGAAAATACGAGCAACTAACCTTAGACTCTGTGCCATCTTTTGGAGTTATCGTTCGAGTTACCGAAGCAAACATAAGTGTCTTGCTCTCCATTACGAGAAGTTGGAAAATGATCCAAACCTGCTGAGTTGCCCTATAATAAATTCTGTTCCGCTTGGGTTCAAGCAAGCATAAATGGAATGTTATTTCCTTGTTGCATATGATTCCCATGATATTTACCAGTTTACTATTTCCACGTTTCAGTTATAGCATCCTGTTAGAGTTATCTTGGTAAGTACTTCCTCGTTTGTAAACACTGTCTGCCCTGAGTTGAAATCTTCGTCCCGGTTTTATACTCAGAAGAACTCAGGTCTAGAAAACTTCGAGCTCGTTAAACAATTTTAGAAAAAAAGGGGTGATAAAATTAAGTATAACCACGCAAATGAATGATGCAATAACGAATTCTGATTGGTAGGATCTGATCAGCAAATGCAAAGGCTTGAAGAAACTGAACTTAGAAAGGCTGACAGTACAGTTGCGGTTAACTGTTTTACATTTTCCTATATTTCGTCAGGCATGGCCTGACTTCCTTTGAAAATGCTTCATGTTCGCTTAACTTCAGTCCCCACTGAAGTAACAAAATTTTCCTATTTTGCTCTAAATATTGTTAAGTGATCCGCGGCTAAGTATCTTCCTCTTATCGTAAATCTCGTTTCTTTAATTGTACACATCTAGTCCTAGTTTTTATGTTTTTTGGTCACTGTATTTTCGTTTCTCTTGTTAGTTATTGTAAGTTACTTCTTCATTCTGAATTGGTTGAATTGTTGTAATTTGTTATGCATCAAAACTACCGCCCGCCTCGAATAATTGCGAGCAGTGCTTATTTTACTTCATATAACAACCCAAGTTATTCTCGTATTTTGATTGGTTCTCACCTATGATCTATTAAGCCCTGG
>CALNXK010000068.1:507500-615000 GCA_942486035.1 Porites lobata
ATTGATTGGTTCGAGGTCCGTCTATTGTTAGTTAAGTCGGTCTGTTAGAAGTCCGTTTGTCGGTTTCGTTTTCGTCGTGGATAAGTGGTTTGTAAGGCGCCGGTGCAATTTTCCCTTTCGTAAACAAGCGATGCCATTTTCGCAATTTTTTTAACGCTCAACAAATTTTTCTCTACTAAATTAAAGAAAAATATAAGTACCCACCTAGCATCGAACCTGGATCTCTGTTTCCTAACATCCCTCTAGACACTACACCACCTAGCATCATCCGCCAAATTTCCGCAAAATTTGATTATAAAATGTGACTTTCTTAAATATTAATGATAGAGCTGCCCCAACCTACAAATAAAAGCTAACCGCAAGCAAACAAGTGTAAATATGAACAATTAAGCATTTGGTGAGTGCGTTTTACTCCATCGACAAATTATAACCAGTTTCTACTTTTTGTCCAGGCCTGAACTGAAGCAGATATAGCATCGTCCATTCTGAAAGGCTTGGTTACCAATTATGGCATCGGCCTTTAAAAATGGTATCGCTTGTTTACGAAAGGGCAATATGCAGCTGTGACATGGCTCCTGGTTATGAGGCGTTTGTTTTAAGCTTTCCAGAGTCAGTCATTGAAAATAGTTTGTACTGTAGGTTAAGCATTGAGCAGAGTTCCAGTCAGTGTTGTGGTTTATTTAAGGAATGGACAATGTCTAGCGTGCGTTCATCCAATTCGGGATGCACGCGGATAGTTGGGAGAGCACGAAGGTTGCTAGTTACTAGCTACCTAAGTGCTCTCCCAACTATCCAAGTGCATCCCGAATTGGATGGACACACACTAGACATTGTCCATTGCTTTTATAACAAAGCAGGACACTTATCACGCTGAAAAGTCGCTTTTTCTGCACTGATCAAATTGCAAATTCTGCACGTGCACGTGTTGTTTTAACTGGCAGCACTTCGCAGCACTTTTAGCTACACGTGCACGTGCACGTGTTGTTTTCACCGTTAGCACTTTCGCTTTGTTGATCTTTCGACGTTTCCGATGTTTCTGCAACCATTTCAGACACGTTTTCTAAATCTTCAAAGTCACCGAGAAACCCTAACTCAAATGTTGGATAATACTTGCCATTAGTAACAGCTGAAGTTAAGTTTTACTCGAAGAAAGTTGCGAGAAAAACTTTTGCTGGCAAGAAATATCACCGACAGTGAGGTCAGCATGAACCATCTCTATGAACCATCCATTTCTTTTTCATAAAAATTAGCCAATCAGAGCGCGCGCTAGCATATAGCTATGTTATAACAGTTGATGATGCACAGCAATGTGATTGTTGGCATCACCATTTCTCGTCAGTCTCTGCCTGTCTCACCAATGTAGGAAGCCTGGCAGTAGGAACATTTGATCTTCTACTCTGATCTGCTCCCTGTCTGTTGTTGGGTTCGTCCCTGTCTTTAACGTTAAAGACAGGGACGAACCCAACAACAGACAGTCCTCGCTTATGGCTCCTGTTCAACACCATTAAGAATACCAGTTATATTTAAACGCCGCACGGGCGCGCGTGGTGCGCACCATCCCCCTGTTTTTGCAACGGGATTCGAAACTTATAATTTACTGTCACAGTGAGAAATTCAAAGAAAGACCATTGAAGTAATTTTAAATTGAAAAATACATATAATATACATTCACAGTCCACATGACGTTGTTAAGTTAACAATATTGGGCATTTATTCTTGTGTAATTTAACTTCAATATGATTTATCGCATGATTTACAGGTAGGTGTATTCTACCACAATTACTTTAAAATAATGATTTTGAAATACATAGGCAAGTGCAAACAATATAAGCCGGCGTTTCGGTATTATCATGATGCCATTGTCAAAGTGATTATAGATTCTGCTGCGAGTTCGCTAAATATGCATAATAAAAGGAAAACTTGAGTTGATAAATACTTTTTTCAAGAATAGAGTCTGATTCCATGTTAAGAGTGGGCTTTATATAAAAATCTGGAAATATCAAAATTAGGTTAACTCTGGAAATCTAGTCCATTAATTAAACGATAATAGCCGGCGTTTCGGTGTTATCATGATGCCATTGTCAAAGTGTTTATAGATTCTGCTGCGAGTCACCTCGTAGGAAGTCCGTTAAATTTGCATAACAAAAGGAAAACTTGAGTTGATAAATACTTTTTCACGAATGGAGTCAAATACTATGATTAGAGTGGGATTATATGGAAATCCGGAAATATCACAATATTAGGTTAACTCTGAAAATCATGGAAAATCTAACCCATTTTCCTAACTGATCGTATTCTTTATTTGTTCTCGCTACTATGCGCATTCTGCGCATAAGAGAACTCGTTGAATAAATTATGATAGACATAACGCGATTTTAGCCTTAAAAATTAAGCCAAAAAAATTAACAAAATTGTTGATATTTGCTTTGCTTGTATCGGGGGAACAAGGTTCATTTTGGAAATGAGTGGGCTTCATTTATCGAACAAACGATCAAAAGCATTAACATTTCCCACTTTTGACATATTGGAATAATTCCCAAAGACTGCGGAAATGCAGCGTGCGGATCTGTATTCCTCCTGGATAAAACGTATCGTTTTAATTTACGTTAATTCTTTCTTATAATTTTTTTTATCTCTTCATTATTTTATACGTACATCTTATTCTCTTACTTAATCTTATATTGGGCATAATACTTTTATAGGTTTCATTAAACTATTAATTTATTTATTTTGTAAACTAATGTAATGCAGATAATCTGCTTTATAAGTCATTAAAGTATATGTAGAAGTAGAAACAGCGACATGAATCAACCCTTGAAGATAAAAGTTTTAACAACAAAAAGGCAGTATTCTTAAGTCAGTCTTGAGCTCTACGCGTATAGAAAAGATCTGCGACATTCGTTCTCTTCTTTTACCAATGCTCAGGCATGAATGCTTCAGTATGCCAGAGACTGTAAGAAATTAGAAGGTCCCCATCCAAGTTCCTCTGATGTTCGTACAAGCCACCAGCCATTCTCGCTTTTCTGAATCACCTCTACTTCATCTCCCTTCCTGAAGGCAACTTCACCGTCGTCCTGAGAATTGTACGAATACATCGCTCTGTAGAATCTTGGATTTGCAATGCTTTTCTCTTGATTCTTACAGTGGAAATCATTCTCAATCTCTGAACGGGACACTCTGGGTGACGTCTTAAACAGAGATACAAAACCAGAATCTCGACGTTTTTGGCAACAACAGACTTGTGGGGTCCTCCTGCTCGAGGAAATCTTTCTCTGTGATGGAATAGGATTGCTTCCTCCTGAACTTGAGCGTTCTCTTTTCGAGTGGACACCGTTCAAGCTCTGTTCCATTTCACTCTTGTGGTGTTCCATTGAGGTGGCAGGGTTTGAAAGGGGCATCGCTAGAGAAGGACGCGACATTCCCAAGCCGCCTTCAATGCTGTCCAACAGTGGAAGCGATGCATACTTCTTCATGCCATCGATACAATGTTCCTCGGTGAAAACATCAGATGACACATGGGACGAAAGGCTTGTGTTTTAGTGAGTTGTCATATCCACCACTTAACATGGACAATCGACGGGACTGGAATGGGTTGTCTAATTCCCGTTGACTAAACTCGCAAGATAGAGTCTGCGGCGAGGATCTTGATAAGGACACCACGTGTGTGGAGCGTGGTAGAACCTTCCTATTTGCGATTGCTGCTTCTGAAACTGATTGGCTAGTTGTCATGCGGCCGCCTTCTTCTCCGCCTGGTGTACCTTCAAGTTCCATAGAGTTACGCTTTGGTATTTTGCAAACTGTTCTCTGAACCTTCGATGCATAAACAATCAGAAAGTAGAATTTAATTCACCGACAGTTGAAGTGAAAACCAAATTAAACACTTTGACCTAATTACTGAAAAGGGAAAAGACAACAAAACTCGGCATTGAGAATTCTCACCATGCTTTGCGTTGTAGCAGGTGTGCGCGGGATTCCTTGGCTACCGTCATGTTCATGAGAATCTACCAACAAGAAACAATCATCAGTGTTCAGAAGGAAAACGGCTTCAAACGGCTTCATTTGACTGATATAGACAAAACATCCTGACAAGTTTGCGTTAGCCAAAGCAAAGGACTTGGGGCGGGTTAAAACAGAGATATATTCAAACTTCCTCATGATCAATGATGGTCGTTAGATAATGCCAAGAGAATATGATCATGATCTCTTGATAATGTTAAATATATTTATATTCAAGTACCGCAATGGAGAAAAGGGAAATTTAAAAAAAACGAATGTTTCATTAACACTATTCACTGAAAATCTATTTCTAATCTTTCAAACGGGCATGTCTCTTACAGAAAACATCGAAAAGAAGCTCAACCCATCAATCCCATCAATAATAAAGCCAATAACTTTTGGTACAAGTAGAGCAATATTGCTGAGCAAGTTGAAGGTCTGTTACTTCTCCGGACAGAATAGTTTTAACATGTCTCGACAGAACGAAAACACAGGTAGGAGTTCCAAACCTTGTGAATCCTTGAGTTATAGGAACCTCTTGTTGTCAAACTTTTCCATGGATAGTGAGTAAAAGAATCTATTCTCATTCCAAATGTCTAGACCAGTTTTCAATTGAATGTCCCAAAACCAAAATCAAAGTTATCCTTCCAGACAATCACAAACTGGGCGCAGACAATGCACCGAGCCAATCAAAGTTCGATGTAATAACATAATACTGATGCAAAGCGGGTGAACATGAGCGAAAAAAATCACTATTGGCTTTGGTCTTAACTTTGATTGGATGAAAAGTGGCGCGTGCAGTGTGGTAAGTGCAAAACCTCAAGTTCAAAATACGTCGTGTATGCGACAGCTTGTGTATATAGAGAATTGAATGGGAAAATCAACGATCGTAAATAAAATTGTGTAAATAATTATCTCATTTGAAACAGAGTTTTCCTACCTCAGGCCTGGTTTAAACGTCGCATTTTACATGCGCCGAATCAAGTACTAATTTTGGTCGACTCGAATGAATACATTCGGCTGATTTGATTTAAACGTCGCATTGTTTTGCCGTATAAAATTGCTGAGCGTGAGTGACGTTTTAAATTCCCATTCGAGCAATCATAAATTACTTATCATAATTTCAATTCAATTCGGCACATGTAAAATGCGGCGTTTAAATCAACTGTCGAAGTTCAGTCGCATATTCGACTGGATCAGTCGAATATTCGACTGACTCGCATCGAATTGAAATATGTCGCATTTAATTGATTTAGACGTCGAATTTTACATGCACTTAATTCGGCAATTCGATTCGGCGCATGTAAAATGCGACGTTTAAACCAGGCCTCAAATATGTCACAAACTTGTCTCTTGTGCCGATTTTAAAGCCATTCTGACGCCTTTTAGTGAAGTTATTTGAAAACGTTACTCGTCGATTCTTTCTACCAGATATAGTTAAGTTATTCACACAACTTCTTGTTTACGATCGGTGATTTTCCCCCACAATTCTCTATATACAAAAGGATCCTGTGGCACAATCTGTTACTTTTCACCACTCAAGTGAATACCACTCTGTTCTCTTCATTGTTAAGACAGTTAAGCTCACCATTTCCAGGTGCAAAGACTTCTGACGCAGTCATCTCTGATCCATTGACTGTGGGCTTAAGATGAGATGAAGGAGCCCAACCTAACTCTCCTTCTCGGTCAACAAGCCACCAGCCTTAGAAAGAAAAGAAACAAGAGAAATAAAAACAAAGAGTTGAAAGGAATAATCGTTTTTGTTCAGGTCAATTAGTGCATTATAGTACTTGGTCCGTATATTTCCTCATTGTAGTTGCTAGGCAACATACTAATCCTTGAGATACCACGCTGAACTCGGAAGGAAAACTGGTAAATAAAATCTCATTTTATCGAGTGGTTCTGCGAAAGGCACTGGTCCTTCAAATCACACAAACAATGAACTATTTTCTTCTTATTCTCACCGTAGTCGTTCCTTTCAATGACATCAATGATATCACCGGCTGTCAGGGAAATATCATTCTTGTTTTTCTTTTGGTAGTCAGCTGTCACTACGTATTTTTCAAACATCACTGGTGCCCAGATCTCCTCGTTCTCCTCATCATCTGCAGTGTAAGCATGAACATTTTTTTATTACCAATTATTAAGACCGGTACCAGGGGCCATAATCGGGGACGGAGACCGTAAGTCCTGGGATGTGCGTGGACCCATGATATGGGACAATTTTTCTATTTTTAGAACAAACTGCGCCATCCTGACGTCATATATCCACGCACGTGTCGTGGTTTCTCTCGTGGATGTTGTCACGTTGCGGGATCAAATATTGCGAATGGCCAGATTCTCTTGCGGATTTTTCACAGCGATGGCAGGGAATAAGGAACCAGAGCTCTTCTATGTACTTTTATGCTCCTAGTTAATGAAAGGGTGAGTTTTAAAAGTCTTTATTCATCCATCCATAGTCAGATAGCCACAACATACGTGTGGCTTTACATACATGACAACACTTCTCATCAATTGATTTAAGATCAGGTACAATTAAATAAAATTTAAAAGACACCTATTAATAAAAGATCTCTTAAAACGTAAATAGAAGATTTTCCAGGGCATGACCGTATTGTTGCTTCTTGTCGTGGTACTCCCACGGGTTACATACGATCTGCGACTTTTGTACAGGCGTCAACAACACTTTCCTAGTTTTGTAAAATAATAGACTCATCCAAGCGTTCCTCTCAATATTTATTTATTGCTTTTGAAGTTCTCATGAAAGTTCTCTTAAAAGAGTGCCAAAGTAAACCCACAGATATTGCTTACTAGTAGTGTTAGTACATGATACAATTCATTGTGTGGAACCCATTACCATTCTCACAATTGCCACTGTACCAGATGTATAATTGAAGCAGTAAGGAGAAGGTTAAGAACCTTCGGCTAAAATTTGTCTGATAAGAACCATAATTCAGGCTGACAAATGAAGAAGGTTCTTATAAGAAGAACTACTGAATATTAGACAACACAACACTTGGAAAGATCCAGGTAGTGTGCTAGACAAACACACAATGTGCAGTTTCAGAAAGTCTTCATACCCCTCCTGCAGAAGGGACTGGATTTTACATAGTGAATTCACTTATTAAAGCTAACTTTTAGTAAAGCTGTTTAACATTTTGAGACAGTTCCCGAGAACCTCTTTAACATTTCCCGGGCTGACTTCTCACTACGCAACGTATTTAATACATGTAGAGAGATTTAGAGTGACGTTATGTTACAGCAAACTGAAAACGTAAATTTGTACCACGTGACCAAGTTTTCGCTTAACTTTACAGTGACGTTTAGGGCAAACGTGAATTCGTACCACGTGGCCAAGTTTTCACTTAACATGTCGTTTACTGTACCTTGCAACTACACGGAAATCGATAGATTTACCCCAGTTTTATCCATAAGAGTAGGCTTTTTATCTGCTCATTTTCTCTTTTGAGAATTTCTCAACATGAATCTGACGTTTGCCGTAAACGCGACTCTAAATCTCTCTAATAAAAAACGCATCAGCCTGAAAGAAAAAATCACTGGTTGTTTGTACGGTTTTTTCTGTACTGTTGATCGCTGACACGTTCTACCACTTCCCTGGCCATGGAAATACACCGAACATTTTGACCCAGCCTGTATCATTATTAGGAAATAAGCAATGTGAAATAAAGATATGCACTACGAATACGTTTTAACGAAGTTTTGAAGTTTCTGCCGGCCATGCGAGCCCTTCTCCTAAAAGTTCTCCTCTTTGATCGAACGAACTCCATTTTGATGAAATGATGTTAACGCGTAAGAATTAATTAAGAACCTGTTAGGCTAAAATTTGGCAGGTAGGCCCCCTCTATACCCGGCCTGTTTAGCTTAAAATTTGAAACAAGCTCTTACTTTCTAAAACTGTGAAACCCAGGAGTCATTTCTTAAGTAGGTTGAGTATGATCGTCCGGGTCAACGTAGTTCTAAATAGCACTGTTGTTGACAGTACAGTGACTGACGTTTCGACAACCTGTGTGGTAGTCATCTTCAGAGACAAAGTGAGTTTCTAAAATTGATAAAAAATTCTGTACACTTCGGCAAATAAGATAAGTCAGCATTCAGGATCCTCTTTGGAGTAACAGGTGTCACTCCAACTGCTATGTTTTGGTATGAAGATTTGATATGAGGAATAAGCTGAATACCACTACATACTCTTAGCTACAATGTGTTATCTTCAGCAGAAAATAATAACCTAGGATTTGAGAACCTAAATAGCCTAAATTTGTGCTAATTACCGTTAATGTAAGAACCTGTTTACGTAAAGTTGGGAAAATGCAGGTTCTTCGTCGCAAGTTTTTACTGTATTTAAATGCGAATTTCTTTATAACTGAGAGTGTTGCCAATTCCAACTCTTCTGCGCCTGCAAGTTTTGGTTGTCACTGCGCAGGGCCAAGCTTCATCTTACGTGTACCACTCTGTCAAAAGTTAGAGCTATGTTACCTCGGTTACCTACCATAATGCGAAAGGAGATTTGCGAGTTCAATAGTGAAGGATCGTTAAGATTTCAACAGCAAAGGTTCAGTTCAAAGCCAGCCGGGACAGGTTCGCTTGGGAAAAATTCTGTTAAGACAAGATTATTGCCCAACAAATTAATTCCTTTAAATATAAATGTAAGTGGAATATGATCGTCCAGGTGAGCGTAGCCCTGAATAGGACTATTGTCGACAACCTGTGCGGAAGTCATCTTCAGAATTATTCTGGGTTACCGATATATCACGTCGGTTGATCGTGGTATTAAACTCTGGTTTTTGACGTGATTGGTCAATAAGTCACGATGTTTTTTGGACGTCTGTTAGCTAAGCCATGATGTTATTGGCTTTGAAGAGAAAATGTGATTGGTGCGATTTGATCCGTTTTTTGTCACTGTTATTACAGCGGTCGTTTATTGTCAGTCAAATTGTCCAGTCATTCTATCGTTGTCAGTTTGTTTGACAATAAAGCATTTCCAGTTACAAGCAAAATTTATGCTTTTATTAATGCGCAACATTTATGTGTCGTATGTACCGTTATTTGTTATTTCCTCTCTTAAAATTGATATAAAAGGTTTTTTGTCTCACAGTCTTCAACAAATTTACTTCGTCCTTGAAAAGGGTCTATTTTTCTGGATCGCATCTTTTTCTAATATGTATAGTACATTCAACCTAATTTTTTAAAAAAATTTAAAAAAATAGATAAACATTAGAAATCAGAGTCAAAGTACATAATAGGAAGGTTACCACGTCTTTTCCATAACTGAACGCGCACAGAAAAGTGTTCTTTTTTGTCCTTTATGACGTCGGTTTTGTCATTCGATCCACGTCGAGAAACGAGTTCAGCCTCGTCCCGTCGAGGAGAGTAAAAAGTCATGTTTGATTAGATGAAAACGCTTTAGATCTACATTGGTTTGTTCTTGACGGTGTTAGAAACTTCGACTGCTTCAGAAAATATCAGGAAGGAAGGTAAAGCTCGTTTTATGTTCAGATTAAGAATCTTCACATTATTTTTTCCTGTTCAGTGGTGTAATCTAGTGGCACAAACAAAAGGCGTGCGCAAAAGCGTTACTTTTGAGACAGTAATTTTATTTTGCCCTTTCAATTTAATTATAGAATGACTGAGCCTAAAATAATAGGGCTAGGTCAGTTCATCTGAAGGAAAATACAAATTTATCGTACAATGTTCTGTTAATGACTCAGACCAGTTGAAAGAAAAACTTTTATTTGCTTTGCTTTTTGTTGCTGTGGTTACTTGTTCAAGGTAACTATTCAAGCGCGCGCATTCGACGTTACGTTAATCGTCTTTATTGTCTGCTCTTGATACTTCCACCGCGGTAAAAGATCTTAGTCGCTTTCTTGTTTTATTTGCTGGGGTTTCACTTACCAGTACGTGGAAACAAGGGAAGGACGAAAAACTAATTTGTTGACTTAACTATCTTAAAAGTTTTCATTTTTTTCTCAAAATATTGAGCATCATTCAGCTAAAAACGCTTCGTGTCCGAGTATTACATCTCTATGATGTTGGCAAAGTGACGCCAACCAAAACACCAGTTTCAGTTTTCAAACACATCCATCTAACGATATCAGTTGATATGCTTGTCTCCGTGAGGGTAGACTAAGGCCTAGGCCAGAAGTCGAACCTTTTATGAGAGGAACCAAACTCTAATTAGAGTCGACCTAAATTGAGTTAAGATCGTCTGTTGCTAAGTTTGGTTTGTCTCATGAAAAGTGCGACGCTGGCCTAGGCCTAAAAATCAACAGCATAACAACAACGTACAGTACTTACCTGGAAACGCTTCTCTAAATGAAGTAATTTCATTACGTTAATCATAAACATTAACTGCAAAGGATCGCAAACAAATACGCCGCAGACCAAAAGAACTGAAGAAGACGTGATCAGCAAAAATATACCGAGTAGCTACATTGAAATATGCAAAAGCTGATCGTACTACGTGGAAATTAACTTTGCAAGAGATAAACACGACACCGCACAACCCAAAACAGAGCGGGGTTGTAGCCGTCGATAGCTGTTTCGCCCATGGCTCGTCTGGAAGGCGCAACAATAGAAAAACAAATTAAGCTCTGCTGAGAAATACCCGCTCCCTCTGTTATAAGGCCTAACATTGGCAAATATTGTAACTACACTAAAGCAATATCTTACATCATGGACGTTAAAAGATAACAACAACAGGAAAGACTAGTATAGCAGTAGTATGGTTTCTTTTTTACCTGAATTTTAGATTCAGGGTAAAACCAAAGACGGGTCCAGGGGGAGGGTTGACTGGGTTGCAATCCCCCACATTGGAAACTTTTTTAACTTGTCTAGCTGAGGTAAAAGCTCTTGCTTCAAAGCTAGTATAAAGAAACGCTATCAAGATATTTTTGAAGCCTATATGACGGTTGACGAAGTAATTAAGATAATTCAGACTTCCAGGAATAACATTGATCGGGACTCTTAAGTTTGGAACAAATTGAATATATATTAGATGTTGCCGATAAAATAGACATCACTGAAGCCATTCCTAGAAAGCCAAGCATACAGAAGAATCTGTCAAACATCCCCAGTTCTGTCCCAGTCGATCATTACATGAAGGCTGTTGCTATTCTTCTTCTTGACTCCTCAATGATCCAAATGCAAGATTGATTCTCTAAAGAAGATCGCCACGCCCTTGATTAACATCTGCGCTGTCTTGTGCCATCGATTATAGTGAATAAGGCACTGCAGCTGGATGTTGAAGTAGCAGGCATACTGTTCTGGGAGAAAGACATTCCATTTTCCAAATCCTTTACAAACGAGGTACTTAGATGGAAAACACTCTGGCAGTCAACAGATAGGGAGCTTCCAAACAACCTTTTACTAGCACTTCGTACTTGCGACGAAGATGCTTCTTCCCAAACATCCATCGCCTTCAGGTCATTGCCTGCAGCCTACCGTTCACAAGCGCAGAAGCTGAGTGATCGTGTTCAATGATGAAACGAATCAAGACCTGCTCTAGGTCAACAATGTCTGAAGAGCGATTCTCTGATGTCGCAATCAGCGCCATGCGGGCTCACCACCATGGCATAGCAGACGGGCCTCTGTACGGACGAATCCGTTTTCAGATTCCCTTTACCACCTAGGCGAGTGGAAAGCACTCCTTTAAGCGCCAGAACCACAAAAAACATGTGGGAACTGTTGGCTGGGAAGCGGCACAGCAGTTCTCCCACGGCATGAGTGGGGAGGCGGATCAGGAGTTACCCCGATCTGAGTTTCAGTGATAAGGGCGAAACAGCTGTCCATGGCTGCCACTGCCCGGGTGATACGGCTGTACGCATGCGTGAGGTACTTGCCAGGCCGTGGGTTAGTATATGTGTGCTCGTTGCTTTGAGTTTGTCTTTCAAGCTTGTCTGTTTTTAAACACTGCTTACACTGTACTCTTTGTCGTTAATGATAGTGCCTTAAATTCCTCTGAAATCAAAATGAAGAAAATCTACATATTTAAACATAACCCTCCGCTTCACCCTTCCCCATTCCATTGGTTCTCGGTGTTCTAAGACCTGAGTACCGCTCTAGTCTCGGCCTGTTGTACAAGAGCGTAATAGTGAAAGTGCTTAGGAAAATGGCCGCACCGCAAGAAGATTGTCTTCTCCCCTTGCGCATGCGTCCGTTACCAGCATGGGCTCATACTGCATCTCACTTTTTTAACGTTCTTACTGTCCAAACTTTAAGAGGCTAAAATGAAAGTCAAATAACAAACGTTTTGCAAATTAACGCGTTCAATGCTGAATGTTCAGTGTTCTAGGATTGGCACCCAAATGTCACTTTGTTCGTGATCAGCATGCAGCACTCTTCTAAATATCTTCTAGGAGGTCTACGTAGTCGTCCCTAGCGACGTGGTTCTTGAATTTCCAAAGGTCTGTCGGGAACAGGTTACTGGGGAATTGGTGAACGTTCTTCCTCTGTCGGGATGTCGGGTATAACTGGTTCTGGTACGCTTTGCGTGTGTTACTCTCCATCCGGCTGGTAATGACTTTGGGACTCTAGTTTCCGCGTCATGCGACGGTTTCTCCGGACAGTACTTTTAGACGTGTCGATTACAACTGACTTTGGCATCTCATGGCATTTTACTACAGAGCCTTCTGTGTGCAGATCTGGTATGCAGACTTGGTCTCCTGGCGACAACTGTTCGCCTAATACAACTTTGTGTCTGTGGTCATACCGATAGTCTCGTGCCATCTTCTCCCTGTACTTCTTTTCTCTTTCGCACAATTCATCATAATCTAGCAGTTTAGGAAGTAGTTCATCCGGATGGCAGGGCACTCGCGTTTTTAGTTTGCGACCCATGCTCAGTGGTGCAGAATAAGCTGGTTTACCATGCCAAGGAAGCTTCGCAATTCTGCGACATCACGTGGCTCCGGGAAGTCGACAATGGCCTGAACTTTGGAAGGATCGTTTCGAATTCCTTTCCCATCAATAATCTTTCCTGGGTACTCAAGCCTGGAAACAGAGAATACACCTGAAGACGATCCAGCACGGCTCTTAGCCGCTCATCAAGCTCTATTTGGTTACGACCAATAATCAGGATATCATCTACCAGTCATTTAACAACAAGTAAGCCTTTCAATACCTGCATCATTCGCTTTTGGTAATACTCAGGAGTTGAGGAGATACCATATGGTAGCCGTTTGAACATAAACCTTCCAAAGGGTGTAATAAAGGTTGTCAGCTTACCGCTGTTGGAATCTAGAGGTACTTGATGGAATGCAGAGCTGGCGTCTAACTTTGAGTACATGCACTGCGCCTTCCTCAGTGCTTCCAAGAGTACTTTCTACTGTAGGCATTTGGTACAGTTCCCTTTTAACAGCTTGGTTTAACTTGTCAGATCAACACACATTCGTATGTCTCCATTTGGCTTTGGGACAACTACTACGGAGGCACACCATTCAGTGGGTTCTTCAACTGGCTCTATGACATCGAGAACTGTTAAGCCAGTAATCTCTTTCTCCAATTTCTCGAGGAGAGGTGAGGGTACTCTCCTAAGGGAGGTCATGCAGAATGGTTTTGCATCCTCATTCAGTCGAATGTTGTACTCTCCTTTAAGCTGCCAAGCCCAGTAAACAGCTTTGGGTAGGCTTTTAGAACATCTTCTTTCAAGCGGAGAGGAGGTGCATGGTGATACCCTTTTGTCTATGGCCTTTATGGTGTATTTTCCTGGGATATCATGGATGAGTCCCAAATGGCGAATAGTGGGTATGACCAGCAGTAGTTTGGGTGTACCCCTGACAACTTACACTTTCTCTTTAACTAAATTTTGGCCACATTTTAAGGGCATCATCTCAACATTAACAGGGGGCTTACGATTAGTAAAATAAGCATCAAACCCGCCTATCACAGATGCCTAATTGCTCCGGTATTCTCCAGGAAATGGTTCTTTGCCTTCTTCGGTGCTTGGAGTCGTTGAGGCGAAATGGAAATTTCTGTACATTTCGATCCCTTAAAGGGAAGCACTTCCCAGATCAGAATAGAAATTCTGCAGTCGTTCCTCTGGAGTCGTTTCACGGGTAAACCAGTTGTGGCATCGCAAAATGTCAGCTGTTTTCTCAGGCTACCCAGAGTGTCGACGTCACTCTGGGGAATGTACAACGTGTGGGTGGACGGCTGAAATTCACGCTCCACTTAACTACTTTACGGTCTTAGTTGCCTCCTGATTGACAACCCCGATCATTGATAATTAAATACCAAAACAATGTGATTAACTCATTTTCGTCTTTGTTGTAAAGATCGCCTTGAGAAATTCGCCAAGGCGAGCTAGAAGAAGAGCTTCAGTGGCTGCTTCAAGAGGAATTTGCACGCGAAAAGGCAGCTCAACTGAAACCATGGCGTTGAAGCCACCTAAATAGAGACGTCCTAATTATGATGGGAGATTGCAAAATAAAATGGTAGTCATCTCCAGCAGACTTATGAGACAAACCTCTTTTGCACTATATGACTTCCTTGTCAAGTCATATATGTAAAACATATAATAACATATAATATGTAAATAAAGGATGATGGTACTTTTCATATAGTGTACAGGCCCTCCTTGTTCCAGAGACATACAGTCACTTATTGACAGGCTCACCCAGGCGGATAATCCAGTTGTGTCTTATCAGGGCCGAGTTGTTCGAAGTCTCTTAACTCGAATCCTGGGTCAGCTGAAAAACGGTTAGGATCCAGCTCTTTAGTGCTACTCGGCCTTTAGACAGGCATAGACTTAGCTCCGTAAGTGACAAATGTGGCCAAAAAGACGCCTTGAGGAATCCTTGACAAAGCAGGAGTGCAGATGCCAGGCGCCAAACGTTTGCACTTACACTCACTTCCAAAAAGGATTTGCACTTGCAATGAATGAAGTCCTTGTAACGTAGCGGGTGAGGCCACAATCTAGCCAATAAATTATAATTTCTCTGTATCGGAAGCAGTCTCAGTTAGTTAATTGTGAAACGTAGAGGCTCCAAAAAACACTCACCAGTAGGAGAGGAAGTTTGATCTTGTTATCGCCAACAATACTGGCTGACTTCATCTTACATCATGAACATACAAGGACACTGGCAAACTGTGTAACTATACTGTATCGCACACGAGTATGAGAACAGTTAAATCGCTGTGTGTATTGCCTTTCACACATACGACACAACCAACATTGACCCAGCTCGTATGCTTTGTTGCATCGTCACGGTTTGGACACGTTACAACACAACGCAAGAGTAAGTACTCGCATGGAGTAATGAAACAACTTTTATCCTCTTGTGATTTTGCTTCAGCTTGGGTCCTTGTGTCACACACGTAAACGGGAAAGGATCCGGTATAAACATAAGCAAAAAAAGCCATTGCGCTCGTCTCGTTGGACTGATACTGTGGATTCTTTGGCGCAAACAAGTGCCAACTTTTTATACATCCGCCCCTACGTATGGCAGTTGACGTGCGTATTATACACGAAAACAACCTTGCGTACCCGCTTGTAGTGGAAACTACAGTGGTCCTCTCCGAAAAAAACATGATACAAAACATGATAAACACTCAAATGATCAGAGTCAGTGCAGAATGAGCATGGGTGGGGTTGCCGTTTTTACGGATCCAGATAATGCTTGAAACGAAAAGAAGTAAGGAGATTTAGGGTTAGAAAAGGTCTGACATAGTAAAAACGTACTTGCATCAACTGCAGATAGTGCCAGGTTTTAATTTAAAAAAACATTGCCAGATCGGTCACATTTCTTCCAGACTCTTAATGCCGTCATCAGAGGTTTAACATCAGTGCACTGACCCTCTAGCTCCAACTGTGATTATTACACATGCGCAAAGCTGGTAGCGCGGGTGGAGCGATTCTGTCCATTCAAATTGGGAGACCAGCCACGGATCGGGAAGAGGGGTATTCGAGTATTTGGTAAACAAGGCATATTATAAGGTTGGCCAGTTCACTACAGCAGATCCGTCGTGATCGGAATTGCAAGATGTGAGGTTTCGTTTATCAATAACAAAGACTACCTGCTTGATCTGTCACGGTCAAATCGTGTATTCTGATTGAATTCCATTTTACGTCTCCCTCCATGGCCGTACCACAAGGGTGCACGAGAGTCATGAATTTTGTCGCCCTGGAGTAACAAAAGTGCTGTAACATTTAGCAGGAACAAATTGCATTCTCCGGAATTAGAGGCTTTTTGAGCAAGTCTCGCTGGAAGATTTCACGGATAGCCCTAGTTAAGATCCATAAGAAGAGGGTACAGTCATCTATGGGCGAACAACTTGGCACTTTCAGGTAAATGACATATTCTTTCTAGGCAAGTTCCAGAGCCCTTCAAAGAAACGTCTGGTTTCAGTATACAGCCGAGCGATCTGTTACATTGCCTCCGGTACTGCCGGGGATACTGTTCCGACACAAGAGAACATGCATCGCTGACACCAAGATACATTGCAAGGTTTATATTTACCATGAGTTTATATCGGAACATTATTGCAGATGGGTCGGAGGCATATTTGTGCCAGTGATGAGGTATGTAAGAACGTAACATGAACAAGGACTGAAGGTTTCCTGTAGTCCGATACTACTCTTGGCCTTGAGTAGGAACCGTGGGTCCCGATTCCGGAAAAGCGCCCGTTAAGGATCAATAAGCATGGCATGTACACCTCTCTCGGGTGAGAGGCACACATAAATGATAGTCATTTACTGGGTCTTGTGTAGTCAACCAACTCTCAGGAAAAACGGACAGAGCATTTGCTGTAACAAATGAACTCATCTTTAGGGTTTTTCTGTTTACGTACAAAAGATGATTTAAGTATTAGTAAAGTCCTCTCATTGAAATCAGACTTCCAACAGTCACTTAATTTTTAGTCAGTCGATTTGGGAAAGCAGGGTGAACACGATTGGTGCCCAAAGCGGAGAGGTCAAAGGAACGGAGCAGTGATTTCGGCCCCGTTTCCTACGTTCGATCGTAGTACGCTCGGCGTCAATGGGCATAGAAGATTGCGTGACGAATGTCTGAAGAAGACCAGGATACCAACGTTGAATGCACTATATTCCTTCGGAACAAACATATCAAATTAAGACTTCTAAGGACACGAGCATATATTTGCGGCTTTGTCGAACTTTGTAATCTCCTATACATGTCTCTGACCATCCACTCTTCCGACAGAGAATTCATTCTCTGATGGAACACGCATCAGTGAAGATACGGGATTAGTGCACGTTGTTTTTTATCTTATCGCTCGCGTGCTTAGGTATTTTGATAAATTAACTTTACTTGATCCAACCGATCCACCAGGAAGATGAAGAAATACTACACCCATCGACTGTGGGAGCTTAAACAAGACCATAGAGACCTTATGGTACACCATTTCCATTTACATGCACGGCGGAACAGGTAAATTTCCCATACCCGTCGCTATAAGTACTGGTAGATTACCTCTTCCCCCGGAGAAAAGGCTGGCTACTGGGTAGAACGCTAGTGTCGTTATCCCATGTAGGAAATCATGGTTGCTCTTTTTATGACTGTGTGGCCGACATATTTGTGTACTCGTACCCGTAGGGTACGTAAGGTCCCTCATGCCTAGAACCCTTGTACCCATGTTTTGGTCAATGGTCAACACTGCTCCAATGTTGCTTTCAGTAAAGATAAGATAGTTCGCGTGGCCATGGGGTTTCTGACTGACGCCTAGGTTTCTCCGGTTGTTGCGTAGACAAGCTTGTGACAAGCACTCGTGTCCAGCGTTTTTAGAACTACTGTAAATGCAATCGTTACAGACCTTTTGGACGCTCGTTTGCCTTTCTTCTCATTGACCCGATATGATGGAGATGGGGTTTTGTCATCTTGTATGCCATGCATCGTAGAAAAACGTCCCTCGGGTAGAGGTCCAATAATTATCGCCTGACTGTTATCCTGGACCGAATTCATCTCAGGGAAAACGAATGGAATGGAAGACTCTTTGATGTTGGAAGACTTTTCTAGATGATTCAGCGGTGAATATGGGACCTAATGGGAGCAAAAATGACAGTATCATGATTAAAGAGGCCGCTAATCGGAAGAAATCAAGAGAAAATGTTCTTGATAAAGCAGAACGGGTTAGAAATTCCACAGGCGATGTCATTTCACTCTTTATTGGCGATTATCGCTGGAGGGTGCTGAAATGTAGCTGAATGTCGCAGGACAAATCGGGGGATAACCCATCGATCCCTTGACCAAACGTTAAAAAATGCCCTCTCCGAATAAGATGGGCAAAGCGAACCTGACTGTGAGAGGCTTGCTATGAAGCGCACCCAGGAGGGGGGCGTAAGGGTTTGCGGTGATGCGGTTTTGGGTTATTTTTGGTGCGGTTTTGCGGTAATTTTTATTTCAACTCGCGGTATTGCGGTTTGCGGTTATTACAACCTTTAAGTAGCGGTTTTCGGTGAAAAAAAAGTGTCTGCGGTGATAACACTCTTTAGAACGGTCAGCATCCGGTTGTTTTGAAAGCGCGAGCCAAGTGTTTTGTTTCACAACGAATCAGGGTTCATCATATCAGCTTACAATTTAACTCTGTGGTTTGCAATTGCGGCCTTTTCCAGTTAATACTTAATGTGATTAACCGTCTTGGCCAAAGATGTGTAGACTTGGTCAGTAGACGGTCAGTGAAATTCAATGCCGGATGTTAGCTCGCACTAGCCTGCGTAGCAAGCGTTTCCAATCGAGTTATTACGCGAAGGTTAGAGCGGAAGCAAAAAAAAGGTTGAAGGGGGAGGGGAGAAGAGGAAACGGTTGCCCGCAAACCCCACGATTCTGGAAAACGCCCCTTGATATTTCACGGTTCGGTTCATCTGTAAATTGACAGCTCGTCAAAAAAAAAAAACATAACGAACAGATTTTCCCTGGATTACCAGACTTGTAAAATTACTTTGGTCTTTAATAGAACACGTTGCAGGCGATTGCAAGAGCTGTAATAAAAAAGATTTACGATAAAAGAAAGTTAAAACTATGAGCGATTGCTGCGGAATTTCTTGTTTTTTTCTTGTGTGGCCTTATCTCGTCTGAACCTTGTCGACACGTCAAAAATTATTTGTCCGGAACAATTCACTCCGCCGCGTATAAGTTTTGCAGAGCGGTTTCTTCTTGTGTCGAAACGTTCTCTACAATAGATGCCACTAAATTTCCAATAAGCAAAAAGAATTTTTCATTTCAAAAAGCTGACAAATCGCTTGTCCATGGCGGCTTTACAACTCCGGCTTTAGCTAGTGTCGAGAACCGATGTTTTGATTTATGTTGATGTTATCTCCAAACAAACAGTCCATTTTTTCCAGTCAGATCCGCACGCCGTCATTCTCAATAAATTGGCCTTCCCTAGTCTCCACTGCTCGATCTCCAATTATACTTTGAAGACTCTGATCTCATAAACCTTCGCACAAACAAGATTCCAATAAATATCAGTCTAAAGCATTAGTAATCTGCAACCACATATCAGATGAGACCAGATCTGTGACGCACGAAAACAAAGCATACCTGGTTTGATTGATGTTTTGAATGCTAAGTAATCAACACTACCCGCACCGCGCCAATCAGAAGCTGCGTTCGTGGGCGAACGCAGTTTTTCAAAATCGTGGGGTTTGCGGGCAAGCGGTTCCTTCGTTCCCCTCCCCCTCCCCGTCATTCATTTTTTTTGCTCTTGTCCCAGCTTTCTAGACGAACCACGCGAGGAAACGCTTGCTACGCAGGCTAGCTCGCACAGCCGTACAGTCTCGTGTTCTCGTTGCTTTGATTCAATGCGCGACAATGGCAACTGAGATCGTCGAGGTCGCAACTGAAAGTGAAGAAGACGTAATAATTAATTGCGTGGCAATCTTCTATGAACAAGGAAAGGAAGGAGAGAATTTCATAAGAGCTGTACGTTTTAACAATCGTCTTCTCCACTGAACGTGAACTCTTTACGAGACAAAAAGGTCCCAATTCCAGAAGAAACATTTATTCCGCGTTCCACAACTAGCACAGGGTCGTCCAAAGTAATCAGTCACCCAATGTAAGACGTACAGGATCAGTGACAGAGTTTTTCAAAGTAAAGATCCGATGGATCTTGTTTACTGTGGGAAATGTCGACCGAGACGTCGGTCGATATAGCGGTCGACACTCCGTCGATAGTCGGTCGACACTCGGTCGAGAGTCGGTCGACACTCGGTCGACAGTCGGTCGATAATCGGTCGACACTCGCTCGATATAGCGGTCGATAGTCGGTCGATAGTGGGTCGACACTCGGTTTAGACACGGTCGATAGTCGTTCCAGATGTGTCTCAGCCGATATAGCTTTTCGTTAGTAGTAAATAGAGTATAATAGTGTAGTACAATATATCGTTATCGTCATGATGGTATGTTTAATACTAACGCACAATGTTATCAGAATATATCACAAGTCTTGCTGACGTCAGATTTCATATTGTGGCCTACTTGTACTTGCGGTTTCGGTATTCGGGTAAAAATCGGATGCGGTTTGCGGTTTTTTGGCGTATTTCTGTGCGGTTTTGCGATTTTCAGACCCCCCTTACGCCCCCCTCACCCAGAGATCTTGTGGGATAAAGTGGTTGGTGTTACGAATAGCACATGATAGATGTCCATCACCTAAGGCCCGGTTCAGACGCCGAACTTTTCATGGGCCGAACCCAATACATTGAATTAAGTACATGAAAAGTTCGGCGTCTGAATCAATTCGGAACGCCCGTTTCAATTTGGAACGGCTCGTTTCTTTTTTGATCCAGTCGCCGAACGGTTTTTGGGGCGAACCTAATACATAAATTATTATAACATACTTTGGAAGCAGTTTGACCGAAACGAGCATTTTTCGCCTTTTGAACTAAATTCAGCTGAAATTAAGATCGGTGTCTGAATCAACTCAGCCGGTCTAAATAATTTGGGTCGGCATTAACTCGAATTAGGTTCTGCTCATGAAAATTAAGGCGTCTGAACCGGGCTTAACAAACAGACCTTTTTAGCTTGCATATTTATGATTTCCTGAATTCGCCTTTTGCACATCTCCAACCTGTTTGGTGTGTTTGCCACCCAGAATTGTGCCTAGCTTTTGTTTTAGTCTGCCCTACGTGTCGTCACGCAATGCTCCTCTCCAGGAGGTTTTGTTGGAAGCTGCGTTGCGTGACGACACTAAAAACAGCTGTGGTCCCAAGAGAAATCCAAGACAATGCTTATGCAAAATGTTGGGAAGCAAAAGAGGGGGTATTATTATTAGAGATGAGCAAATGACGAATGATTTCAGACCACGTGATGTTATCCCAGAGGCCTGTTTCTTTCAAATGTCGACCTCTCCATGTGCGTATGTATGCGTACTTGATGTCAAGACAAAAGGCAAATTCCCTTGGGATCATCTCGTCACTCTTCTATTTTTATCCAAAAAGGAAGAGTAAAGCATGCTGGGAAATGTGCTTACGAAATAAATGCGCGAAAACAATGCGCAGGGATTATCAAATTTCCCGCCAAAATGTTCATCCTTTGTTCTCCAGCAGGGCAACATGGCGATCATTGCAGGCGAGGTGAGATCTTCTTTATTTTCCCCCTTTTATCGTTTGCTGGTAGCTTATATGAATGGCTTTTAATCATTTGATGTTCACGCTCAAAGTCTGTATTGTAATCGCAGAGCACTTTAGAATGGGAGATATTATTGATCAAGTCGTTTTGAGCTCCACATGCTTGAATCGCCAACGCACAGTCGCCGTGTAAATTGACGCTTCAAAAATCCCTTGAATGAAAGTTTGAGCTCTCTGTGTTTATTTTCGATTTTTAATGCGAAATTCATAGCGAAGATGGCAGACGAAATGTACAGCAGGTGACCGTTCTAAAACAGTAAATTTCATCGCGGTTGCTGATTTCAACACGAAGCTGGTTTTGCGCCATCTTGCTTGCCTTCTCGTTTTACAGTACACGCTTTGGCCGGTGGCCGAAGGCTTTTTAAAATTTTCAGGTCGTGTGACTGAAAAAAAAAGTGAAAGCTTCATCATAATTCCTTTACGATTTGTACGTAGTTTACTATATTTTATATCATGGATGTAACAACAAGCAGTGAGTGTGATAGAAAACAGTGTGAATTGGAAACTTGTTCATCAATGTATGCGACCTTTAATCTTACCCTTGAAGGGTTGCTTGTACTAGGAGAGGCTGCTCTCTGGGAACTAAATGACCAGGTCTAGGACGCATTTTTTTGACAGAAGATTGTTCTGAACTATTTCTGACAATTAATTAGTCTTTTAGTTTGTCCAATGAGTTTTGTTACAATACCGTAAAATTCCGAAAATAAGCCCCAGGGCTTATATTTTTCAAAGGCCCTTTTTGACGGGCTTATTTTTGGAGGGGCTTATATTCGGAGGGGCTTATCTACGGAGGCAAATTTGCATTTCGAAATCGATTGGGCTAGTCGTATAGTTAGAAGTAAATTTACCGTTTTTGCTTTGTTTTGCTTTGTATTTGAGGGCAATTTTCCAAGTACAAGGCCCTGAGGGGCTTATATTTGGAGGGGTGATTTAACAGAGGGTTTTTGCGTTACTGGATTGGGGGGCTTATATTTGGAGGGGCTTATATATGGAGGGGCTTATTTTCGGAATTTTACGGCATGTTTTTATTGGCTATTGTAGAATTGTACAGTCAAACCATGTTAATACGGACACTGAGGAGCGCCATAGAATGTGTCCATCTTAACTGGGTGTCCATATTAAGCAGATTGAATGTAGAGAAAATATAAGGGCTAGGGACAAGGAAAACTGTCCATATAAGGAGGTGTCGTCCATATTAAGCGGGTGTCTGTAAACCGGGGTTTGACTGTAAATTATTGTCAGAGACAAAAGCAGATGTATCTTTGGAAAGCATATATATTTTTTCTTTTTAATTTTGCAAACACACAAACAATTAATAAGTAGTTTCTTAGAAATCGATTTTGCGATAAATATTAGCGATAAAAAATCACGACGTTTCGACCTCTCCGAGGTCATTTTCAAGTGTATAAAAGTTCTCTAAATTAGCATAGATAAGTTAAAAGCAAGTTATAATAGATAAAAATGTGGTGAACGCTAAAATGTGATAAAATATGTAAAAATGTAAAAAGTGCTAAAAAAATATTTATAAAGTCAAAAAACAATGGAAATAAAACAATGTTAACAAGAACTACTCTAAACAAATAATTTGGCGCGAATTGAATCGCACTGTTTGTTAACTTTTATACACTTGAAAATGACCTCGGAGAGGTCGAAACGTCGTGATTTTTTATCGCTAATATTTATCGCAAAAACACAAACAATTACAATACATTACATTTACAATTCATTACAGGTAACTGTAATGGAAAGCATATTTTAGTCAGAATTATTACATGATATAAAGTTATTTATTTCCTTTGCATAAAACAATGTTTAGTATTAAATGAAAAAAAAAAGTATTTTAAAAGTGAAAATATGCTGAATAATTTTAAATTTAAATCTTATAGTACTTGTTAGTAAAACATGATTTGTTTAGTCATGGAAAACCCTGGACAGTCTGGAATTTGTTATTTTTAAGTGCAGGTTAGGGAAAGTTATGAAAATTAGTAATGCTCCTGGTAGAAAACCATTGATGAAGCATGCTGTTTTTGCCTCAGAGGTGAAAAAAGGTCTAAAATAGTTTTGAAAAGAAATGCTTCGAAAGGTTGTGGAAAGGTTTGAAATTTTAACCCTTTCATTTGTAAAAGTGGCTGAAATGAAAATTCTCCCTAAACTCCAAATTTCATTTTTGTAAAATCTTTGAAAACAAATAGGCATAATACCATGCAAAAATCCTGTGAAATGGTTGTGTATGAATGTTAATAACATAGGATTGTGCCAACCAACTGGACGGTCAGAATGACAAACCCTTTCACAGTAGCTTGGTTTTATTAAAAGTGTATAAACCCAGTTAAAAGGGTCTTCTAAGTTGGAACAATTTAAAGCAAGGCGCATCAAGGCTGTGCTCTAAGGAAAATTTCAGGGAGCCCTTCGGGCTCCCAAGCATTTAAGTCCCCCAGACCTCAAAGTTGGTCGCCTGAATAAAAATTTCGCGGAGCCCTTCGGGCTCCCAAGCATTCCAGCTGGGGTGCCCAGGCCTCTCAAGTTGGTTGCCCGAGTACATCTGATGAGGAAGTATTTTGAACGCACGCAAATCTTACTCATCTGCTGATCACCAAACTCGGTAATTTTAGCTTTTGGGTTCGACAAAAACCCGCTTGTTGTCTTATGAAAGCCATCAAAGTTTTCGTACCATTCAGATTTAAAACCAGAAACGTGAGCAATGCCGCCGAATTGTTAAGGTTTTAAAGAGAGAAAAGTAAAAAATTTCAGCAGGTTTACGTAAACTTCATTAAGATCTTTGGGTCAAACATAGGAAAACTGTGCTTTTTACCAGTAATACTAAACTTGAAAATAAATTTTCAAAAGGTCAATCAATGCGGCATGAAATATAATGTGACGGAGTTTTATATGCAGTTGATCGAACTCAAGTTCCTGTGAAAAATACTGTGAAACAGTGAAACCGCCACTGCCCCAAACCTATTGTTTTAATAAAAAATAAGTCATATTTAATTTTCTTTTCTATATTATCAGTGAATCTTTTAGGATAATTGAGCTTTTCATGGATACGGTCGAAGCGTAAACCAGCTCTTCTTTCCGTGTTTTTATTTCATTTTTTTGGCCGCTAAATTTATCCTGCATGCGAATTTAGTTTTCGATACGTAAAATGCCAAGACAACGTGGAACTGCCCTGTTTCTAAAACAACAATAAAAACGATCAGAACGATCACATCTTTTCTTTTTATATTTCGTTATCTTATCTAAAGGGAAGAAAACAATCATAAGTTATGTTTTAGCCGAGCAGACACAGCAGCCAAAAACCGTAAAAACATATTTGCATACTGGTCAATACAGCAACTTCCGTTTTATACAAAAATAAATTACTCCGCGTCGCCTGCCGCGCTTTACGTCTGTCAGAAAAGTATTGACAGTTTCTCCTAAAAACTGTACCTAATGAACCATTCTATCTGAAAGAAAAAATTTTAAAACTTTTCTACGCAGCAGTACAAATGGAAATCCTCGCCGCTTGTCACGTTTAAAGTGATGAATTATGTTACGTGTGAAATCATGCAGAACGACCTTTGAACATCGACGTGCGCCCGTTTCTTTCGTACAACATTCGTAAAAACATTTTCTGTAGGGTTTAGCCATAGTTAGTAGCTAACTATGGTTTAGCTAAACTCTGACTCAACAAGCCAACACCAGTATGTTAAATTTTTCTTCCTGCTTAACTGAACACTGCATCAGAAGCAAGAGTGCCCGGCCGGGCGACCGGGAACTTTTTTTCAGTCGCCCAAAGCTAAATGTTAGTCGCCTCAGGCGACCAGGCGCCGTTAGAGCACAGCCTTGTGCATGGTAGCTGTGATTTTCAATCACCTGAAAAGTCTAGACAGTGATTAAACTCAGATTTTTTTATATAAATCTTGGGTGGCTTTGTCCCGAGGCAGACTCTAATATGAGAAAGATGGAATGCTTGTTGGAAAATTCGAAAAAAAAAACTGTAAAGGAGACCAATCTGGGTATGACTCAGGCTTTATTTGACCCCTAATGGAGACCTTAGCCCAACACAGGATGATATGGCATTTGTTATTTAGGAATTACCCATGGCAATACCCTTATGGGTAAAATATTGGCTTTCCATCCGGATCACCGTAAATGGGACAAAAATCTGCAATAATTATTTCTCGCTCTTGGAGACAAGACAGGACGAGCATCCACATCATTTGCCTGTGGGAGTCCTTTCCCATTTTAATCTTTACATTATATTTAAATTATTTTTTTTGGAGAAGTAACCCTTTGGGCTATTGGGCTTAAATATTTTGCCAACCAAATTATAAAGTTTATTATCCAAGAATCTGATCTTGAAATAACAATATTTTGACCATTGAAAGTAGTGCTAATAAATGGGGCAAACTAATGGATGGATGGATTGGTTCAAAATGAAATATATGGAAGATTTAATGCTCATTTACAGTTTCCTTTCAATTACATTACACGAGGGTGGGAAATTCACCATAAATTCTGCAAAACGTTGTTTGTTTAGACTCACCAAACTGCAACCAGGTGAATGCCTTTTTTGATATTTAGTGGAAAGTTCTTTCTTTCTTCATACACCCTCTTTCCGAGAGCCTTCTGCAGTGTTTGAAACTGTACTTCTTCTTTGTTGTTTTTCTTGATCTTCCAATTCCTCTTCACAAAAAGTTTAAGCGGTGACCTTTTCCTGAAAAAAACTATCCAAGCATCTCTGTATCTGATCTGTGTAATAAACAGGTTGCATGGATGAGCCACTTGCAAATGATATATTAAGGCTGTGTACAGATCTCCCCATCCAACAAAAGTCTGGTTACCTTGAGTTCTTGGAAATGCACATTTTGCGTGTTGTTGGATGATGCTGTAAGGATATCTTTTAGAACAATAAATTGAATGAAATAGAACACAATTTTATTCAAAAAGGAAATGTGCAAGATTTTCAATGACAGAAATTTTTACCGTGTCAGGGTTAGTTGGCTAATTTTAAGTAACTGAATGTTAGCAACAACTAACCATTGTTAACAGGTTACTGTTAATTTCAAGTCCTGAATTGTTTCCTTCACAATTCATACCTCTTTTAAAACCTTGTTTGGCTAAATTTCACTTCAGCTCTCCATGCACTGTAGTCCAGCAAGACTGCTAAGTGAACCAGATGTTATCCTGCCAGTTAAGTACCTGTTTGAAAGTGACCCTGAGCTATCCAAACAAGAGGTGAGTCTGACTCCTATTCTCCCATGAGTACCATTGCCTTTTGCAGATGTTGAGAGTGGAGTGCAGGTGAAAAATAGAGCGAGCGAAACTGAGGGGAGATTTGGGAGAGTGATGAAGGCATGACTGTAGAACTTATTCAGAAGAGAAGCTGTAATGCCGTTTTCTCCAATCTGTCCTTGCTTCCTTTTTTGCTCATTTTTTTGTCACCAGTGATCCACTATCTGAATGCCTGGAATGGCTGTGAGTACCCAAAATACTGATGGAAATTGGTAAAAGGCTGTTAATTTAAGCTTCTTTCATCTGAGAAATGCAAGAAATGGCACAAGAAGTCTTGCAAACTTAAACTATGAGTATATTCGCCATTTTCCACATCTGCCATAAAACACCTTGTATGTCCCACCCAAAAATGTTTTTTATAACATATGTTTTTAAATTCTTCTGATTATCATTCTTCCCAAGAGAAATTGAAGGCAAAGGTTACTTAAAATTTGGGATGCCAAACAATGTGTATTATGGAAAGATAGGCAAATGGTGAATGCAAGAACTTATGAAAAGACTATCAACAAAATAACAGTCAGTCATTGACACCTTTGATACCACTTGAGAACTAAACCTGTGCAAGGAAACCTGAACCATTCTATGTTTTCAAAGATCAGCTTTCCTTCTCCACAGTAAATGAGCTAATATTGACTACTCAGCCCGCCAATTTCAAGGAAAACACCCTAAGGAATATTCTGTTCATTTCCATTGCTATCCAATCCTGCTAACTACCCTAGAAAAACTCCATGCCATCTGCATTGTTATCCAACCCTGCTCAACACCCCAAGCAAAATTCCATTCCAGCTGCATTCTTTATCCAATCCTGCGTGACAACCCAAGAAAAATCCATTCCACTGGCATTGTTATCCAGTCCTGGCAACATCCCAAGGACAATTCCATTCTACCTGCATTCTTTGTCCAATTCTGTGTGACACTCCATGAAAAATTCCATTCCAACTGCCTTGTTATTTAATCCTGCTCTACTTTCTAAGGAAAATATTCCATTCCACTTGCCTTGTAATCTAGTTCTGCTCTACATGTACACTCCAAGGAAGATTTCATTCCTCTTGGATTGATATCTTATCCGCTCTCCATTCCACCTGCATTGTTATCCACTCCTGCAGCAAGGCTTCATTTCTTCTGTTATCCAGTGGTGCTCTGCATTGGTTTCTCTGCAAAAGGCCAATGAACGGCTAGTTACAGATTCACTGTGATGTATTTCAGAGGTGGAATACATCTCATTGGCTCAGGGTTTTCCTTAGCCCATCAGACAGCACTTCCTCAAAAGATTGTCATCTGGTATACTGCATTAAATATTCCAGTGGTCCATGTCAGTTATCTTGGAAGGTGTTGATGAGTACAAGATCATTATCTATGAACAACTGCAACATGATTTTTGCATTCAGGTTATTTTGTTTCAACTCCCGTGTGCTCACATTGGACATTTAGTGGTGTGCAATTCAAGGTGCTGTGAGTCGAATTTCTGATATTGAGTGGGTGCATGCTGATCCAGAAAAGACAACAGCCTTTGACCCAATTTGAATTTTTCTGCAAAAATATTATAGCGTTGTTTCCAGGGGTTGGAAAGTATGGTAACCAGTTGAATGAATTTGTCTAACTATGTCACAAGGAAACTATGTGCTCACTGGAAAGACGTGCAGCAAATGGCCAATCAGTAGGTCAAATAGATTCCACCTCAGAGTGATGTGTGTGACCCTACTGCTGCACTCTCATTTACCCGTTACATCAAAATGCATTGAAATATAGACTTTTTCAGGATCTATAAACTCTGAAATTATATATTATTAGACTGAGAGAAACTACAAACAGCAAAAAATATATATTATTTGAAACAAAAAAGTTGACTCTAGGGATCCTTGTCATATCTGCAGGATATCAAAGTACCCTATAAGGACAGTCTGCAAATGAACGTTGATGAAGGTGAATTCATTGACATTGTCATATGTGAGGTGAGGGCACTTGTTTGTACAATTACTCTCAATTGTCATTAACTTAGTATTGTAAAAGTAATGTGCTCTGGAAGTTTGACTTAGAGCTTTGTGTCTCAACAGTGACACAAGTCATACTACATTTTGTGTACTGCAGTATTTTATAGCTTGTTCTGCGGCAGTTTTGCCAGAAATACCTTGGACGCCGCCCTCTGTTGACTACGTTTTGATTTATTGACACTCTAATAATGAGGAAAATGGGAGCCTCAAATACTAGCAATCTCTTGGTATGCATGAAAGATTGGGCAACATGGACAACCAGGTGTTTAACTCAGCCGAGACCACCGTGGTGATGATGATAATCATGCTGCTGCTGATGATGATGTATTTACTTTAATGAGTTCAATAATCTTTTGGCTTTCCAACTCTTAATCAGGGGATGTGAAATATTTTATTTACAAGAAAACTCTTCCTTCGTGAGCTGTGAAAAAGGAAAGCAAAGCAGTTTTCATTTTTGCCCTGACCCTTTGAAACAGTGACTGCATCTTTGAAAGTGTTTTTGTCCCATAATAGGGAAGTGCTTTCAGAAAGGCAGCAGGTATGCTTTTTACATGTATATTAATTTTATTTTGGTGACTTTGGAACCTTTAGGATAAAACAAGTGATCATTCAGATGATACTATTGACGGGGGTTACATTACAGGAAAGAGTTCACCAGATCCTGAGTTTTGTCAGGTAACATGCCACTTATAAAATTTTGTGTATCATACATTCAACAGAATATATAGTTATTGTTTTCCTTAATCCATTGTAAGGCCTGGAATGAGTCGGAAAGACTACTTTTTTTATCTTTGAAACGATTAGGAAATTCAAGATGGTTGTACAAAGTTCAATGATGACCATGAATTTTGCATCACTGAAAAGAGTGCACCTTGTCTTGATTCTTGCAAGGTAAGATGGTATTTTTAAATTTTGTATAAATTAGAGGGTGTTTGATTGCTTTAAATAAAATTGAGTGAGCTTCAAATGTAAGGCATTGCTGGCTGGTTCTAACACTTCAACACATTTGCCCTAGAGAAGGAAAATTTGAGGCAGGGTGCAAAGCAAGTCAGTTTTACAGCTTGAGGCAACATGTACTAGCTACCCCAAGAGTCATTTTAACTAGCCCCAATTTTTTTTTGTTTTGGATGAGCAGGCTTGATTAAAGTTCTTCTGTAAGTTGAATTCCCTATAATAACTTCACTTGTCTCTCTGGCAAGTTAAGAACAGAATTCACTAGCCCCATAGCAAAATCCATTAGCCCTGGTCTATTGGACACAACTTTCCTTGCACGCTGTTGAGGTTGGCTTGTTCAAAGGGTAAGTACATGTGAAAATTTTGTTTCAAGCCCTAGAGATCCATCCAGTGCATATAAAGTCATCAGTTTGATTCCCATCAGGGATTTTGAATTTTCTGATATTCCCTTTTTTCTTTTTCTTCTATGGGCTTTAAATTTTCTATAAGACTTAATTCTGTTACATCCAAAAAAATCATTTCCTTGATTTTTCTCATGCACTCATTTCACAAATGATGCCACCACCTAAACTGAACAGTTTTGTGAATTTTCTTCATTGTGCAAGTACATTTGTCCTTGAAAATACTGTACCTGACTATTGAATATTCTTAATTCACTTCTAGGAAAGGGATGGACCAATAAGGGATTGTTCTCCCAACGTTATAGTAACTACTCCAAATTCCTCTGAGGTAATGAACTGTCATGGAATATAATCAATTGCCTTAGTTTCTTCTGTAAAGAATTTTTGGAGACCATTTATAATAGGGAAATGGAGACTCTGGTAATTTCTTATCACACTTTTCTATGCTTCAAACGCAATTCATTTTCCTTAGATTTCTACCAAAACAGGTATTAGTATCGTTTGGTCCCTTTTTAGTTTTCTTGGAAAAACAGAATTTTTGCTTGAGACAATTCAGAATGGTTTATGATGTGGAAAATCTGCTAAACAATAGTGTCTTTCTACCAGACTTTGGCTTGATGTGTGCTTTTGATCTTGAGTAAACCAGAGCCCAGTATAGCTGTAGATGTGTATGACGAGGAGAGTTCTTTTGAGTGATTAGACCCGAAAACTAACACTTTCCTTCTCTTTTTAAAGGACATTGTAGAGACTCCATTGCCACCTAAAGTTGTAAGTGGCTCACTCAAACGAAAGTCAGAAATGAAGGAACTCAAAATTCCTTTGAAGGTAAGGTAATAATTTTGTTAGAGTAATTTCAGCTTGTGGATCATATGGAAAACTAATCTTTTCTCCAAGAGGATTTGTTTACATAATTAGTAACGAATTTAACTCCATTTCACTTTTGAATCTGGATATCACAAAGTTGTTGTCTCATAAAGGACCTTGATGCTGCAGACCCCTGTCTCTTTCAGATTTTGATACTATGCTGGAACCAGTAGGGTGTAGAATCACATTCTTGGCCAAGGGGGTCCTATCTTCACCCATAACAAAGTTAAAGAAATTTCAATCAAGGAGGATACAACCACTTATTATCACTTGCCCATGACTTTGCAAGGACACTAAACAGACCAGTTGCCCACTTCTGCCTCTTCTCAAGCATGACCCAAATCTACATCACCAACATTGCGACTAATGCTTCAGCATTTGTGAAAACTAAGTCTTAAAAACCAGCTTCATAGGAGCTGGGGATTTGCAAGCAAATCTTATGCTAGACAATCCTTTGGTCATGAGATTGTGACCGAAAACTGAAGAAAAACAGTGTTTCACTTCTTTTTGCCAACCTTGTGAGAGCAGATTTTATTACTTGGAAACGTTTCAGTGTTGATTCTTTCCTTCTGGTTTTCTTTCATGTTAGCCAGTTTTTGTTCTTTTTTCTCATGTCTCCCTGGGTTCCTGACTTCCTGCCTTAATGATAATTCTAAGCATTAATTCAATAACATCGTTGTTCCCCTTCTAAATTCATGCAAGATCATTAGCAACCTTTTGTTCTTTTGCATTCTGTTTATTCCCAGAAACTGAGAGTCACTACAAATTGTGTTAATAAGAAACTGGAACTTGAAGAAGATGAGTACATCTGTAAGTTATGAACAGTCATTGTTTCTTTTGATAGTGAAACACAAATTTGTTGGCAATATTATGAAATGCAACTTTGTTGATGGGCTTATCACTTTCTCTCATAAAGGAGGCTGACACTAATACCATTCCAAATCGAAATTACTGGTTTGAAAGTCTAACAAACACACTGACAACAGGTTCCCTCCATAACTGGGCACAAAGCTCAGTCAAGTGTGATTACAAAAAGGAATATAACTCTTTGATTTAAAATACCACCAGATGCCCATTTAATTTAGGTGAACATTTTGGCCCTCTGTTATCTGTTATTGGAGGTCAGTAATCAACAACGTACCACCCACTGGCACTAAGTTAAAAAAAAACTTCCAGAGTGGTCAGTGTTTTTCAGGTCACTTGGAGAATTACCTATGGCACTTGCTCTGGACATGTTTGTACGTATTCAAAGCAAGTCATTTACTGAAATAGAGAAGGTAGTAAGTTAAACGCTGATAATTGCAAGTAAAACTCCGACGTTTCGGCCATGCTGCCATATGGGAGTTCGTTATGGCGTAAAATTTGAAAATGCGCGCGTAAAAACAAGCGAGTGTGCGCGCACGCAAGTCACGTGAAAGAGAAATCTTGATTGAGTCCACCCGGCGCGAGGGTGCCAAAATTATGAATAGAGTGTTTTCACATGACGTCACGGCGGCCATATTGGTGTCCCAAAACAATAAAACGGCGGCCATGTTGGTGTCCCTAACCAATCCTCTGGGAGTTGAACTCTTTTCTTATGCAAACGTTTTCTTTTGTTCCAATAAATTTCCATAAATGCTGGCCACGTGAGTGAAAACACTCTATAAAGCGCATCTCCTTGCGTCTTCTTTTGTCTTGTTCGGGTAGACCAGCTCTAATCACGGCTACTTGCATGTCCTCCAGCTGGTGGTCCATTCCCACAAAATGGGCAGGCACCGGCAGGGCCACTTTCTTCTTAATGACGTCCAAACGGTGCTCCCGAAAACGGTCGCCAATTCCACAGCCTGTCTCTCCTATGTAAACGATCCCAGGGCATTTGCGGCACGAAATACAATAGATCAGCTGGCTGGAGATGCACGTAAAAAACCCTGAGATTTTGATCTGCCCTTGTGTAGTGGTAATTCGGTCAGAGGAGTTAATGAAGGGACAGGTCCCGCAGTCACGTCTATTACCAGGAAAAGTGCCTATCTGACGTTGGAGAACCTGCGGTAAGGAACTATGAACGAGAAGATCTTTCAGGTTTTTAGAGCGACGGAAGGCTTTAAGCGGCGGTTTGTCAAATGTGACCTTGGTGCTGTCGTCATCCCGTAGAATTTCGCAGTAGGATATTACAGACGGCGATGTTCTTGGGATGGTATGTAATGACCAGTGGGGGTCGGTCGGCCGCCGTGGCTGGTGACTAGTAGGTCAGCCCTCTGTCTTTCTTCCTCTCGGAGACGTGCTCTTGTAATTAGGTCATGGGGGTTGCCACGTGCAGCAAAAAAGTCCTCCATGGTTGTGGCCTCACTTTGAAAAACGTCGTCCTAACAGCAGATCTTTCACAGCCGGAGAAACTGACTATGTGGTATGGACGATTCAGTTACACTTGAACGGATGCGACGACCCGAAGTTCAGATATGAGTGGCTGTCAGTGTCTTTGTAATAAATAGATGTCGATATGCGGTCGTCACGGGGTGTCATATAAATGTCGTGGAACGGGAGTTTGTCAGATGAGATGGACCACTTGTGGACAAGCTTGGGATGGTACTTCGAAGCAAAATCAAGAAACTGCTGTAGGTCTTGTTCACTGCCCGAGGCTGCGCCCGCTACGTCGTCCATGTATCTCTTATACAAATCAGGCTTCCTACCAGTGTATTCGGCTAGCATCCTCTCTTCGACATAGCCAACGAAGACACATGCGTAGTTTGGCCCTAATCTGCTACCCATGGCCACGCTGCCTACTTGCTTGTAATATTCGTCTTTGAACTCAAATGTGTTGAGGGTCAGCACCAATTCAGCCATGCGAACAAGAGTATCAGTTGGTGGGTCTTTGACCTTCCTCTTGTCTAGGAAATATTCCAGCGACACCAGACCTTCATCGTTGGTAATGACTGTATACAGTGATTTGATGTCCATTTTGAACACCAAACGCTGCCCCCCCGTCATTGCTGAAACGAAAAGAGTCTATTATGTTCAGCATATGGGTGGTGTCTTTCACGTAACTCTCCAGGCCGCGCACGAAGGGAGCTGTTACCTTGTCGAGATATAAAGCTAATTTCTCTGTAGGACATGCGCAAGCAGAGACAGTTGGCCGCCCAGGGTTGCCAGGTTTGTGTATCTTAGGCAACAAATAAAATTTAGAAGTACGAGGACATTCAACAACAAGGCTAGTTGCTGATGGTGGAAGTTGTTTGGCCTCCATAGCCTGCTGTATAAATGAGCGGACCAAAACCTGGTGTTCCCCGGTAGCATCCTCGGCTATTTGGTGGTAAAACCGTTCGTCCGATAGCTTTTTTTAAAGCCTCAGCCAAGTAGAGGTCTTTACTCCAAACTACAAAAGCCCCACCTTTGTCGCAGGTCGGAATATAACGTCAGTTCTACTTCGCAGTCTCCGTGAGGCCTCTTGTTCTCCCGGAGTAAGGTTGCACCGCGTATGTTTTCGTTTGAAGTCTAGTTTGTTTCCTTCCCTGCGACATTTGTCAATATAGTGGTCCAAGGCTGAGAATTGACCTTGTTGAGGAGTCCACTTACTCCGCTTGGGTTTTAAGGATTCGAAAATATCATCATTGGGTCTGCTTGGTTGGTCAGTTTCGTTAAAAGAGTCACCATTAGGACCAAAGGAAACACCATCACAGCGGTGTGAAAGATTGTCATTCGTGACTTCACTTGGGGCATCACTACCGGTCGTAACTCTGGATGAGTCCTCAGTGAGAAGCGCTTTAAGGTGTAGGCGGCTGAAAAGTTTCTCAGTATCTTCTTAAGAAGTGAATTCATCCGTGGTGGGTGTTGTGGGTATAGAATTTGTCCCCTTTGCCAGCAGAGATCTTTCGTCCTCATCCAAAGGAAGATCGTCAGGTATTCCAACGACCAATCTATCTGTGCTGTAGCTGTTGTCTTGTAAAACGGTATTCATAGTTTGTGTCTTACGTGTATAACGAGCTGGTTGGGTTGTTGCTTAACGTGAGAACTTTTCCTCTTTGATGGCAGATATTTGATCATATAAACGTCTATTAAGTCTTTGAATCGAATACGTTAAACGTGAATATGATCTAGCATTGCAAAGTGAGGTAAGGTCATTACGACAATTCTGAATGTCAACAGAGAGATTGTAGCAAAGATGTTTTATTGATGTTATCGTCAGACGCATAAGACGGCAAGAAGAACTCGCATATTTTCCCTAATGAAGGCAGCATTGCCGAAACGTCGGAGTTTTATTTGCAATTATCAGCGTTTAACTCACCACCTTCCCACTTTTAACACACACAAACGCTAAGCAGAAACCCCCTTTATATGTACTGAAACAGAACCTTGCCATGGTTGTTTTGGACTTGAGCATGGCCTTGCAGGCCCATTTCGCATGCAACCAAAAACAAACCAATTCTTGATAATAACATATTTTCTTGCAGTCTGTAGCAAATGCGACAAACTGCAAATAGGTGCTTGCTCAATTCACTGTGCTCTACAATGGATGAAGGAGAGTTCAGATGTTGTTATATCAGAAGGGTTGACAAAAGCAAGAGCTACAATTCCCAAAAACATGGAATTGAAATCTTCTAGTATTCCAGGTAAAAGCTTGCTTTTAGTCTTGTCTTTGTTGGCTTATATGCATTAAATCTAAAATGCAGTGCATTTTGAGAGTGGCTCAATGTCAGATGAAATCTAACTTGTGGTCTGAGACGACAACTGGAACAGGCTCTCACAACATTCAGAAAGAGGCTTTCCTTTTGATGGTGAAAAATTACAGATTATTCACAGAAGAAAACCTCAGCGTATTGTATACCCGACGTTACCGTTTCTGTTCTAGAATGCGCATTAACCTGTCAAGTGTGCTCGAAACAGAACTGTTAATCATTATCTGGTTCGTTTTTTAGATGCTGGCCTGGGAATTTTTGCCTTGGAGAGGTTTGAAAGTGATGTAGTGTTTGGCCCTTATTGGGGTGAAAAGATAGACGTGGCAAATGTAACACCTAACATGGATCAGGGCTACATGTGGGATGTAAGAGGCTTATTATTGTCGTTAAAGTTGTCCCTTCATGCGAAAGTTCATTTTCCCGCTAGATGCACCTTTCCATGATATTTGTCACAACCGTAAACCTCTCATTTTGGACATTTCCTTGATGATGAAGGCTATTTTACGTCATGTTATGATATCGCGGTCGGTTAGTGAAAACCAGAAGACACCAAAACCGGTAGTTCATTGAATGCACGAATATAATTTCTTACTGTTTTCACACCACGGTTTAAAGTGTGTAAAAATATAGGGAAGCATACGATCCACTAGCCTAGTACTATCCGTCACTACAGGTACCTCCTATAAGCACCTTTGTATCGAGAGAGACAGCAATTCAATGGGCCTTTTTTCTTGTTTCCAATCTACTAGCCGTGTTTCTCTGTTAAAGAGAATAATGATTTTTTTGGTAGAAGGTGATATCCTTTTTTGGTTTACAGCTGTACATCAATACTGTTTAATACTTTTAATACTTTTACTTTTAATACTTTAATACTGTCTAATACTTTTCCCTTCTTTATTTACAGATAATTGAACATGGGCGTGTCACCCATGTTGTTGATGCTCGGGACGAGAGTCACAGTAATTGGCTGCGTTTCGTCAACTGTGCTCGCAATGAAGATGAACAAAATCTAGTGGCTTTTCAGTATAGAGGTGATATTTACTACCGCGCGTACAAGGTGATCGAACCGGGTATGGAGCTCCTTGTGTGGTATGGAGATAGATACGCCTGTGACTTGGATATCCTGAACAAAGAAAAGAAACCCGCAGGTCTGTGTCTGAGAAAAGTTAATGTTAATAACCAAATGAAAGATCAGCAAGTTGGCGTAATGGGCTTAACTCTGTTGCTATTAAATTTCTGCAAACCATGCGTTAAACGACGTCAAAATTTGCTCATTACTCATAGATTTTGTCTTTTTTCTGCACATGAAAGGCTTACCTCTACTGACTGTAAACGTGAACAGGCATTGGCGCATGCTTTGCTAGTTTAAGGCTGGCTTGACAGTGACTGCATGTCCAAACTGAAGCTTTTTTAAAAAAACATCACTCTCATTACTCTCCAACCTAACGTTTATTATCACATTTACATCACTGCTGATTTGCCAACTATATACTTCCCAGTACTAGGATTTATGCTGCATGTTCGCTACGTGAACGCTATTTAAAGGCCTTCCCCGCGTATCTTCTGTGCCTTATCGGTAGAGCATGGAGGCACGTAATCAGAGGGCCAGGAGATCGGTTCCATACCTGTCGGCCTAGGCATAATCCTAACAGTAACTTAAGAACACCTTTCTTACGTTTTAGATGGTCCTGTACAATGTCAGAAGTGTTTCATGATCTGCTCAGGGCCTAGTTCGCTGGCCAGTCACAACAAATTCCGTTGCCAGATGAGCAGTGAACATCACCTTTGGCGCTGCATGCACTGTGACAGAAGCTTCAAGACACCAAGTTCGCTTCATTTTCACAAGAACATTCATAAAGGCATAAAACCTTTCTCATGTAAACTTTGTGGTGCGGTTTTCTCGTTCCCTGCGTCCCGAAAAAGGCACTACGCCCAACAGCACGGGCAGTGGGAGGCTTTCAGTTGCAAGCCATGTGACAAAGTTTTTGCAAATAAGAATGCCCTCGACGCACACGAAAAGAATTATCATAATCAAGGTGATTACAAATGCCAAGCCTGTGGCCAGTGTTTTACCTCTGGGATTAGTTTATCCAACCACAAAAGAGCACATGAAAGATCAGAAGCGCAGAATGTTTGTTCGATTTGCAAGAAGAGATTCGCTCATTCCTCCACCCTTGCGAAGCACTTGCGAGAGAAGCACCCAAGGGTAAAGATTTATAGATGTGGAAAATGTGGAAAGTTTTGTTCAGATAAACGCCGCTTAGCACTACACTTTGCCGTCAAGCACTCGACAAAACATGGCAACAGATTTTTCTCCAGTGATGACCGCCAGGCAGGACCCTTACGTGGGAATTCGTCGGTGAAACAGAAAAGCGCGGTGAAATGCGAATTTTGCTTGAAAGCTTTTCCTACTCTAGCTCTTATGAATCGTCATAAAGGTGCCCATTTTAGAACGAAAAATCCAACATTGCCCGTTGCTACTTATGACCATCACGCGGTGCCATCAAGTGAAAGTCGTGACATTAACGGGCACAGAAGTAAGGAACTAAAATGTAAAATGGGATACTTTGCTTGCAACGTCTGCGGCAAGTCATTTCGAAAGAAGCTGTCTTTAAACGCACACAAAGCTTCCCATTCTAGAACGAGGCGTCCAGCATTGTCCACTGCTACTTATGTCAAACCCACAGTGTCATCAAGTGAAAGTCGTGCAATTAACGGGCATAACAGTAAAGACCTACGAAAATGTAAAATGGGGAAATTTGCTTGCAACGTCTGCGGCAAGTCATTTCAAAATAAGCTGTCTTTAAAGGCACACAGAGCTTGCCATTCTAGAACGAGACATCCAACATTGCCCGCTGCAACTCATGTCCAACCCACAGTGCCATCAAGTGAAAGTCGTGACATTAACGGGCACAACAGTCAAACCCTAAAACGTAAAATGGGAAAATTTGCTTGCAACGTCTGCGGCAAGTCATTTCAAAAGAAGCCGTCTTTAAACGCACACAAGAGCCATCACAGTTTTAAACGGAGAAAATCTCCATTGAGTGATTCTCGCAGTGGCATTCATTTACGAAAGTGCATCAGAACATTTAGTTGTAACCAGTGCACTAAGTCATTCCTCACGGAGAGATCACTGCGATCACACAAGTCCCACCACAGTAGATTCAATAACACATCACCAGATCCTGCCATTGAAGAACAGAATGGTGTTAGAGGATTGAACACCCGCAAGGAACCCCTTCTGACAAGTTCCTTGTTGAGAAAACAATCAAACGCGAGTACTTTTCCAACGAGTAAACCAAGAGTATTCATATGTGGGGTTTGTGGAAAGAAATTTCATGACAAAAAAAATCTTCATCGTCACAAGGGACATCATTCCAGGGGAAGTTCTATCCTCAATCCAAAGTTGTCAAACACTTACGAATGCAGTACTTGCTTGGAGTTTTTTCACTCGAGAAGTTCCCTCAAATGTCACAAGAATCGTTTGCACGAAGCAGTAGATCCTGAATCCTTTGTCTGTCCTTTCTGTGACTTGAGATTTTCATCCAGGGAAGATCTTTGGATGCATAAGCAAGACCTACACAGCACGGCAGACCCATTCACTTGTATCCGCTGTGATGGTCGGTTTGGAACAAAACGCACTCGTGATCGTCATGTATGCCCTGGAAAGGAAAACCGCGACAAGGAGAGCTCGGTGAAACAAAAGACAACTGTCGAGTCGAAGCCAGCTCTTGATTCAGGTCGTCAAGAAACTCATGAATGTAAGACATGCTTACAGACGTTTCCATCCACACGCTCCTTGAGTAACCACAAGCGTTCTCATGCGGGTGTAACTAGTCCTTGTGTATGTTCCATCTGTCACAAGGGGCTTTCCTCTAAAAGGAGTTTGCTGAGACACAAACAAAGTCAACACAGTTCGACCAATCTTTTTGTTGAAAACAAATTACGTTCCATAGGTGAAGGCATTAAACATAACAGCAACAGTGAAATGAACACGTGTTGCAAAACAACAGAGCGTTTCAGTAGCGCCGAAGCATTTTCCGGTACTCTCGATTGTATAGAGCACAGTGCCTCGAAGCAAGGCGTTGGACAATCGTCAAAGAAAACGGCTTCGCCACCCAAGAAAACTCAACCATCAAGAAATAACGTCCATGTTTACAACGAACAAAGCTTGGAGCTAAACGGAGAAGGCGCCGTGGGCTTATGGAATTGCCTTTACTGTGAAAAGCAATTTAAAAGTGACAGTGTCTTGCGAAGACACTCCAGGGAACAACACGGTACGACAAAATGGATAGAGTACGAAAAGGAGGCTGCCCAATCTTTCAGGTGCCCGTATTGTGACGAAGAATTTAAAAGTCTCTCTGGAAAACATCAGCACGTTAAGGAAAAGCACCACACTTGTAACTATCCACCTTTTTCGTCTGGAAGCCAAAGCACTGGTCCACATTTTAGCCCATATAGCAAAGAATATCCAGCAAAGATGCCATTTAGCAGGGATACTAGCCCACCAATGAATTCAAGCAAAACAACAACGAAGGGAGCATTCAAATGTCAATATTGCGTCAAAGGTTTCTTCAACGCAAGTAGTCGCTACAAACACATCGAGATTGTTCACAGTGGCCGGTTTGGAACAAAACGCACTCGTGATCGTCATGGATGCCCAGGAAAGAAAAACAGCGACAGGGAGAGCTCGGTGAAACAAAAGACAACTGTCGAGTCGAAGCCAGCTCTTGATTCAGGTGGTCAAGAAACTCATGAATGTAAGACATGCCTACAGACGTTTCCATCCACACGCTCCTTGAGTAACCACAAGCGTTCTCATGCGGGTGTAACTAGTCCTTGTGTATGTTCCATCTGTCACAAGGGGCTTTCCTCTAAAAGGAGTTTGCTGAGACACAAGCAAAGTCAACACAGTTCAACCAATCTTTTTGTTGAAGACAAATTACGTTCCATAGGTGAAGGCATTAAACATAACAGCAACAGTGAAATGAACACGTGTTGCAAAACAACAGAGCGTTTCAGTAGCGCCGAAGCATTTTCCGGTACTCGCGATTGTATACAGCTCCGTGCCTCGAAGCAAGGCGTTGAAGAATCGTCACAGAAAACGACCTCGCCACCCAAGAAAACTCAACCGTCAAGAAATAACGAACAAAGCTTGGAGCCAAACGGAGAAGGCACCGTGGGCTTATGGAATTGCCTTTACTGTGAAAAGCAATTTAAAAGTGACAGTGGCTTGCGAAGACACTCCAGGGAAAAACACGGTAGGAAAAAGTGGATAGAGTATGAAAAGGAGGCTGCCCGATCTTTCAAACGCTCGTATTGTGACGAAGAATTAAAAAGTCTCACTGGAAAACAGATGATGTCTCCTGCCGAAGAGATGGGGTCAAAATCTTCTGATCAATCGCTAGAACTGGAAAATGCCATTGGCCAGACCGTTGAGAGTGACGTCCCTTTTGGCTGCTTTAGGCCGGGTTCAACCTCTGCTTCACAGCCATTCACTAAACTGAAAGCATTTCAGTGCGATTACTGTTCAAAGAGGTTCCATACGTGCAGTGTAATGTACAAACACTACCTTCTTGTTCATTCCAGGTTTGGTAATTTGGGAGAACATGATTTTGTTCGACCAATGGGGTGCCCGACGAAGAAGCCATCGCACCCGCCAGTACCCATCTCTACGGCTACGATAAACCCAAAGGATAGTGTCCTAGTTTCACAAGGCTATGCAGGTGGTCTGGGACATAGTCCTCTTCATGTCAACTTCACAGATTTAGTATCTACTACTGAGGAAGACATGGATTCGTTTGCATGCAGAATTTGTGCCAAGCTCTTCCAGACCAAAAGTGACTGGGCCGCTCACGTCAATGACGAACACAATGGTGTTGAACCAGTGCCATGTGGGATCTGTAATCCTTCAAGACCAGTTTTAAGACCAATTTCGGTTTCTTTCCAAAACAATAGCGTGCGACTACCGAGAAAGAGAGGAGTCACTTGCAGAGAAATCAACAATGACAAACAAGTGTGTGCGAAGAACATGACCACACCCAATCACGTCGTGTGTCGTCCCACAATGCCGGCGATCACTAACACGTTGCAATGCGACATTTGTTTTCTCTTTTTCAGTAGAAAAGACTGTGTTTCACGTCATAAGAAGAGCAAGCATTGCGATGACACACCATTTCAATGTAATAATTGCGGGTATGCTTCCAAGAGAAATGACTATATGGTATATCATAAATGCGACAGAAGAAATTAAGATAAACCTTGGCGTAGTTGAAACGTATTCGCAATTTAGGATTCCGTTTGAATGTCATTTGAAAAAGTCAATTTAATTTTAAAAATGTTACCTTAGCGTTATTGATTGCCATCGGTCTATTGCTCCAAATTTCTCATCCATGGTGCACTGATACCTTGTAGTTATTCCCAATTTTTTTAGAATATTAGAGCGCATTATTTTGGTTTTGCACTTCTACGGCTTGTAAAGCCTTTGATGCACCAGATATTAATTCATCACCTTGGGTTTTCCCGCCTACGTGAAGAAACTTCCTCCAATTTTTGTTGGTCCGTCTCTTTTTCTCTTTGGTTGGTAAGGGGTTTTACTCTGACTTTGGTTTACGAAGGTCAAGGGAAACCTACTTCAGTAGACCATTTGACAGTTTTGTGGCCATTTGTGTGCTTAGTGCACTGGCCTTTTAATAGAAGCTAGGCTGGAAGTTGCCCTGTTATGTTACAAACCTCCTGCTCTTCATTTGCAAATCGTGTTACAGTGTATTTTCATGCTGACGCGCCCGTTAACATTTAACACCTTTGACTGATCCCGAGGGAAACAAATTTAACTGTTTCCCGAGGGACTAGTCTTCAAGTAATTTATTATATTGCTGCAAATTTTGAAACTGGAAAGTCATTAAACCTCACTGTAACGGCGGTCGTTACCATCTGAAGTCATAGATTTTGCAATTTCGCCTGCTAAGAGATTTTGGCGGGAAACAGTTTCATCGTTAGATGCTATGTGATCTCGAAGCAACCGATGAGAGCGCGCGCTGTTGGGAAGAATTTCCAGCTTTCTACATGTGAAAATCAGGAAGGTAACAAACCAAGGTCACCTTTACCCTCGCTTCTATTCAAAGGCCAGGGCACTAAGCACACAATTGTAAAATTGCCTATTCTTGAAGTGTAAATACAATTCTTCTCTTATTTTTCCTACAAAAAAGGTGATGGAAGTTTAAAATTTTCGTTCTAGACTTGTTTAACTTATATTCGTTTACCAAATACCAAATGAAGTTACTTATATCACAATTTATCCTTGTATTAAAGAGCTTGGTTTTAAAAGCTCGATATTTTCGAGATCTAATAGAAACGATTGTTATTATTTTAAGATAACAGATTTTAACTTAAGATATTTTAGAAGTTATTATACAGAGAGTTTAGGCTATGAAATAAACATCCTAAATGGAGGCTATGTTGCTCCGGTAATTTTTTCCGCCAGCATGTGTTAGGATCTAAAACATACTTTCTTAAAATAGTAAGCAATCTATCGCCAAAAAGTACGATTTCCGTCTGATACCCTAGGAGGATTGGAAATACCTTGTGCCAAACGCCTTCGAAGCTTATGCTGTGAGTTTCGGCTGATATGGTTTTCCCTTCTGCCTTGGTTAGGTAATAAAACCGAAGGAAAAGGCAAAGTTGTATTACTTTAAATCGACTATGAAGAACTCCAGTGTGCAGCACAATAGAGTACAGTCCGTAGAAAATTGACAAATCATAGGGATTTCTTACTACGAAATATATATCTAAACGGAGTGCATCGGCGTTAAATTAGAGCTGCTTCGAGAAGAAATGTCATCTTAAAGCAAAAAGGTGTTATCGACTGCGGCCACTTCATCCTTGTTTGAACAGAATTTGATCAGTGCAATGGAAAAAGAAACCATGAAAGTAACTTTAGGCCACTTAGGTCCAGTTGGTATTGCGTATAAGCCCGTTCTCATCTTATTTCATGTTTATCCAACAGCCGTGATCATTTTATTGCCGTGGGCCCAAGTCTGGAATTCTCCAGATTAAGGGAAACACGTTTATGGAATACGGAAATCCATTCAGACGCTTCAGCCAGGAAAACAGCTAGGACTATGAGTGCTTTCCATTTTATTCCAAGAGTTTCCGGAAATTCCGGTTTAAACATAAATAGAAAACACTTTTTTTTTCGGGCGTTCCACTTGAAAACGTACAACGAATAACTTTGACATATTAAAAATTCCGTTTCTAAAATATTGTCCAAGCCCCGGTTGTTCAAACGTACAACGCTATCCGCCGGATAAATCACTATCCAGCGGATACGGTTTAGCACTGGGTAGAGATTTATCCGGTGGATAGCGATTTCCACCTTTCGAACAACTGGGCTGGGGAGGGTATTTCCATCTCCAAGCCAAAAGTGTTCGGAAATCCCACGTAGCACGCCGTGTTTTCCTGAGGTTCAGACAGATCGCCCCCACTGGGTCCACTTCCACAGAGTAGGTTACACAGACGGTCTCCTCTCTTTACTCTTCATTGAGGATCCCCGTACTGAAGGTCACTCCGTTAGTATGGTCACATGGTGTTAGTTATTTTCAATCGTGTTTTTTTTTCTTCCTTGACAATTTGTCCCTTGGCAGTACCAGACGCTGCCAGAAACGTTAACGTTTCTTCGCTAGGGTTAAGCACACGCTCCGGGTTCTAACGACGAAACTAAATGTTGACCCAGCAGAGCCTTTCTTTAGCTTATTCGATTTTTGCGTACCGTAAATGACCTAAAACGCTAGGGCCGTCTAATAATTTTTAGGGGTCCAAGCAGGAGCGTTTAATAGATAGGGGGCCTTTATAAGAGGAGGCGTTTATTCTCATAACTGTGACAAGCTCAACAAAACTAATAGCGGAGCTCTCGCGCGCGAGAGCACGCAGCGGCGAAGCACATGGGTAAAAAAATGTGGTAAACTACCCATCTGAGAAAATTTGGTCATCACGTGACCGTACGCCGCCCGAAAGACCGTCCGTCTGCACCACAGGCATACCAATGTGAAATAATTCAATCAAAAGGTATGGCAACCCAAATGCAACTCAAGGTTTTATTTGGAAAGAAATCACATGGCCGCCCGGACTTTTAGAAAGAAAAAACAACAAAGTCGTGTCTTTTTCGACGTTATTTTACGTTTACACTCACGTGGATAACAGAGAAAGAGCTAGAGCGGTGATTGAAAACAAAAGAGACGAATTTTGTAGGAAGAAAAACATGAAAATTCAAAGCGGCTGTGAGACAATGAGAAATACTAGCGGCAAGCAAGGTGAAAATGAGCGGCAGTGAAAAATAAAAGCGAACATGAACACAGGAGACAAAATACTGGGTAAGCACATACCACAATTCCTCCATAAAAATAATGTGTAACTAGGAAGGTTGATGTTTTAGTCCTCCAAAACAGCGTTGTTATTGTGCAAAACAACGGCAAAGAAAGACAAAAAGCGTGCTGCACGTGCAAATTTGTTTTTTTGCTAATTAGAAAAAAAAGTGTGCTGCACGTGCAATTTGTTTTTTTGCTAATTAGATCTATTGATCTTGATGCCATTTTCATTTGCCCTCCCCGTTTAGCATTACACGATTTAATTTTGTTTTTGTTTACAAGTATTATTAACCAGAGCTTCGCTTTTATCCCTGGCTAAATCTATATATTACGCTTTCGGCAAAAATATCAAGAGAGTTTAAAAATAGCGGAATATCCACTCCATCAATTGATACGTTTAGGTCGTCTAGGGACCCAACATTGATGTCAGAATCTTCGCTCAGGGTTATTGAGTTGTCGTCGATAGTCTTTCCTTACTTTGAACTTGACATTAGGCAAGATCAAATACGCAAAGCCTTCTTAGGCAAGAAACTGAATTAATTGAATGATTTTGCTTCTTTCTTTTTCTTCTCATGAGGGAGGGAGCCTTTATTGGAGAGGGGTGTCTAATAGAACTTAAAAGGCGTAGCGGGGGCGTTAATTAGGTAAGAGGCCTATATTTGAAAGTGGTTATGGTATTCGACATTCTCGCCGACGTTGACTAAAAGGATCGAAGCTCTCGGAACGAGAATGGGTCCTCGAGAATTGAAAGACTGCATGAATCGAGTAAGATCTTTGTTAAGCATGTGTTGCATGTTGCTTGGATAGAGCTTGGTACAGCGGGCTCTGTTTGGATTATCAATAAACGAATGCTCTCTTAAAAAAAACCAGTCAAGATTGACTAGTCCAAAAGGTCGGGCTGCGGCTACTTCAAAGGGTTGAAGAGATTCAGGCAGAGCCTACTTTTCTTCTCCTCGACCAAGAAGACAAAAGAGGGCTCTGTTCGCAGCAGGGTGATGTTGATCTCTCAAATAAGAATTCAAAAGTTGCTTATCGTACTTTTTCGCTTGTATTAAACTAACTTGCGACTTCGAGTTTTAGGCACTGGTTTCAGATTCAGTGATCCTGATGATAAGATAGAATGGTTTGCGATGGCGAATGGATGGTTCACGCTAACTTTGGCTTAAATTTTTCCTTAACTTGTTATTTGATGTTTGGTGTTAACAAGCCACCCAAAATATCAAGTGCTTTTTTGCGCATTCTAGAAGAATACGGTTTTCTGCGTTTTGGCTTCACTTGTTCCAATAGCCCTAGCCATAGTATTAGTGGGGTGTATTTGTTTATTTTGGAAAATCAAAGATACCTTTCATGGTCTAAAAGTTGCTTCAGGAGGTTTCCTTCCTTCGCCAAATCTTGATTTTTGTAGGCTTTTCATTTCTTAACCGTAGCCATCCCTGCATTCCGAGTGAAAAAAAAACCTTTTCTTGAAGCGGCTATTCTTGTTCTATGCTTAGACGATTTCCATTTTACCCACCCCAATACACTGGGTCTCTTGCAGCATCAAGTCACGTCTCTTCACTGGCCCCCACTTTAATTCCGCTCTATAAACCCACACCGCTGGATTACCTGAATTATCCCCTACGTTACGAAACGCTCTTTTTCTTTCTCTCTTGGCAGATGCAGCGAGTCAGCAAAACCCCCAGTAATCCGTTGTGGAATTGTCATCAGTTTACCCGTTCTTTTATCAAGCTTCCGAAGTTCGTCTTTGAGTGACGCCCACAGATGGTTTACCATTTCCAAAACGTTTCCTGAAATTCCGTTGGCAAAATCAATGGAAATTCCGAAATTCGTGTCCCCCTTTTTCAAATCTTTTGTTGAATCAAGTTTCAGGCTTTTGCGGCCATTATTCGGATACACTTAATGGGACTACTTCAACTGGTAAACGTGATTCTCAAACAAGATTTACCAGCTTCCTCTTCCCTTCCAAATCCTCTGCAGTGCCCGTGTTCACGTTTTCCGCTTGCTAATATTAAGTCAAAAGGGAGAACATTTTACTTTACTTTTACCGAGGCCTACTTGTTTGCCACGACATCTATCCTCCATTGCTTTTTTCCAATTCCTGAAACCCAAGCCCAGCATCCCCCTTAAGCACGTTGATGTAGTTTTGAGGTAGCCTTCGTCCCACCCGCCCGCTACTGTTGATCAGGCTCCGTAACAGGAGACGTACGCTCTTTTGTCCAAAGCAATACCGAACCAGTTTTATTCTTCGTGACCTTATTTGATGATCTTATGAATGAATGTGGGAAGACTAGAGAAGCAACCATCAAGCTGCCTGACAATCTGGACAATCTTACTTGTGATGGTCCACGTTTCATGAACTGGTTCAACAGGGCCTTGTTTCCAAAAAGCCTATACATAAGTTAAAAATTCTAATTGCTGCAAAGATGTAAATTGTCCGTCTTTATTGATACTTTGAATTATACCTCAGCATAACGAAGCGGAGGGGGGAAGCTGGAGAGAGGAGGGTTTCTTCCCCCATCACTCCCAACCCCCACTTTATCCCGGGCAGTTTTTTCCTGTTCACTCTTCTTTACGCCTCCCCCACATCCTGAACGCCTGTAGCACGCTGTTCTGGCGCTAGAAGACTCTTCTGTGACCGCAAGAAAGAACGACACCAAAACTAAGACTGTCTGATTCAAGGGAGCAGTGCTGAGATCATTGTACTGCTTACCATATCTTAAAAGTTTAACAACGAGAATGACTAATCAACTAATTTCTTCAAGATTTACAATTAATGCAAAAAGCTTGAAACATTACCGGCATGCATCCAGTTGAAAAAGTCGGGTCTTCTGTCCGCTCGTAAAACTCGCTCGTCTGTTGATTAATTGACAACCCAGGTCAATTGAGCGTTTGCTTTGATAGCAGACACCACTAAACCCCCTTTTAGTTGATTCGCATTCCCCGACAGACAGGCAAAAAAACCTGCATCACGTGACCAAACTTTGGTGAATCACGCTTCCCGGGTAGGAGTCAAATACCGTTTCCCGTTAAGATATTTTGCTTTTTCCCGAATCCAGCACTGTACCGCTTGGTCAAATCATGGATCCAGAAAATACCATTCCAGACCCTGGTTCAACTTTGGCTTTGAACAGCCCGACCTTCCTCTCTCGATTCATCTTTGTTTTTTACAGTTTCTTCATCTTGTCCATGGCTTTCCAAGCCTTTGCCTTCTTCAGAGCTTTTTATGTGACCACCTCGATACTTAAAATATGTTTTTCTTTCTACGCTCTCTCCATTTCTAGTGGCGATATGAGGTGCGAATTTCTGATTGAATGCCATGAAGTGGGTCTTTTTCGCTTAAATGTGCAAGCCAACGTCTCCTGCTGCCTTCCCAAGATTGGACAAGGGGGCCTTCTTTTGCCGTTTATGTCGCAAGTGCGATGTCAAAATCTTTGATAAGTAGTTGATGTCTTCTGCTCCGCCGTCTCTCTCTCGGAACCAAACTCTTCTTCCTGCTACATCCTTCATAAGAGCATAATCTGACTAATCTAGAAGATATGGAGCAACGGCGTAACCTTGCAATACTTCAGCAGTTTAATTGGGCCATTTGGCGTGATAAACTTTGGTTGAAGTATTCTTGTACATGATTTCAACTGAAACCAAATGGATAACATTTTTCTCAAACCCTAAGTTTCGAGTTCGTAAATTGTGCTTAATGAGCTCTTGCTTATGCATTTTATATTTATATGACATAGATTTTCTCTGTAAAAGTGGTAGAAAAAGTTGAATTAAGCAGTGTCAAATTAGCCACCCATGGCCACGGGCAGACCTTTGATGACAATTGCTCCACCGTCGGCACGCGCGACAAATAACACGGGGACAAATAGGCACCCTTGGAATCGACAAGGGCATAAAGTTCATTTTCTTATGTTTCTGGGTTTGGTTGTGTAATGAGTTTGAAGCGAACGGAAATAAGATTTATGCCAAAGGAAAATTGAACCACGCATTTTTACCAGAGCTTCTTTCTCCCATGTCCGGCATTTTGGATTCTTTCATCCACGCTTAAAAACCCAAATCTTCTTCAAACACTGGATCTTAGGACCCTCTAAAAATCGTCTGGCGGCTTGATTCTGTTTACCTATCTTCCATTTCACTGTTATTTCCATCCCCCGAAGATACCTAGTCAAAGTAACTCATCAAACAATGTCTGGTACCTTTGTCCGCAGACCCAGTTGCAACAGGCAAAGAATAGTATGGTATGGATCGGTATACGCTAAGAAAACTTATAAAAGTGCATGCTTGGTGGCATTGGGTGAGGGTTAGTGAGTCAGTCTGCAGGAGACAACTCATGTGTTGACAACCGTGTCACTCGTTCTGCCAAGGCAGATTGCAGAGATGGCAGAGGCGGATACACGATTATTTAAAAAAGGGGCTTGTAAGTATGAGAGTTCAGGGCAAACGTCCCAGGGCCAAAGGAATGGGAGAGGTAGGATGGGGGGAGGGTTATAGTTAAGGTTATGTCTGAATATGTAGATTTTTTCATTTGGATTTCCGAGGAACTTGAGGTGCTATTTATATCTCGTCGTCTACCTCGACGATTGCATGGCGATCACTGCAAGATCAGAGAATCGATTTTCAGCAGGTGTCTTCGGACCTAGAGCAGGTCTTGATTCGTTTCAAATGAAAACGATCGCTCAGCTTCTGCGCTTATGATCGGTGGGGTACAAATGACGGTGGAAATGACCAGAAGCTGATGGATGTTAGGGAAAGCATCTTCATCGCAATCACCAATTGCTAGTAAAAGGTTGTTTGGAAGCACCCTATCTGTTGACTGCCAGAGTGTTTTCCATCTACGTACCTCATTTTCAAGGGATTTGGAAAACGAAATGTCTTTCTCCCAGTATGCCTTCTACTTCATCATCCAGCTGTGACCAGACAAGTTCGAAAACTTCCCAAAGGGGGGTTGCAACCCCCTCAACCCTCCCCCTGGATCCGCCGCTGCACGGACACAGAAGTAAGAGCACGTCCTTTAGTGAAACAGGCGGCTCAGGAAGAAGAAAACCCGAGTTCTCTGGTCTCATCAGGAGTGGAAACCAAGGAACCTAGCCAAGGAAGTCCATGAGACGACCCGAAATACGTCTGCGTCCCCAGGCTACTGAAAGGCACTCCCTTTCCCTTCCCTTTCAAACGCCTGCCACGCAGGCTACTGAAAGGCAGGCAATCTGGCAAGTGTTGCTATCAGATACAAATGACATCTCTGGAAGATATCAATGTGTACTGGGCCAGTAAAAAGCAAGGAGGGAGCTTTGCTCACGGACTCAATCAAAGCGATAAGCAGAACACCTAAAAGAACTTGTTGACCGCCCCCCAAGATATTCCAGATACAGGCGTAGAGTTCTTCCTTCCTGCAAACTACCTAGCTCAAAAAGACAGCCTAGATAGCTTTCTTGGAGGACTGATGGGGAATAAAAATTCCTATAAGGCATGACTTGTGAGGTCATACATCAATGGTTAGATTTCTACTGGCTTACTGGAGTCGGGTAGAGGTATTTCCTATCACCATTCATTTTCTCATGGACATTCACTGAATTATCCGAAACACTGTAACAAACATGAGCAATGGAATTCACGAGACACGGATGTCATTACAGCCTAACGATCTTCAATTTCTCTTCTCTTGGCGTACCTCTCGAGTCGAGCGGGCTTGCCGTTAGGCTATTCAGTTAAAGAAAAAAGGTCTCACCGGGATAATATCTTAAACCAGGTGGAATATACCTTTCATTCACTAGGGCAAGGAGAAGATCACCACAGACACTAAAATATCCAGGGCAACGTGAAATGTTTGGCACTAAGGTAGTGACACCATCGCCAGTCAATGACGTCAAAAAGACACATTCACACCCTGCCGGCAGAGCCTTTCTTTCGCTTGCTCCATTTTGGTCTACTGCATTCCCGCACTCAAGAAACCAGTTTGGCAAGAGCAAACAAGCTTGACTGGTCCAAACAGTCGCGTGGCAGCGATTTCAAAGGCTTGACACGATTCCCGCAGTCTCCTTTTCTCCTCCTCGATCACGCAGGTAAGAGAAGGCACTCCTCGCAGGGTGGCACGTTTATCCCCTGCCCGATGCTATGGACTACTTGAAACATCATGCAAACTCTTCACGTCTAACGTCAAGTTTGGGCTTCTGCTTTCTGAGGATCAGCAAAGCATCGAAGAAGAAGCTTCAATTGTTTATCAATAAGTGTCCGTGAAGAAGTGTAAAGGCGCGATAGTAACTTCTTATGGCAGAAATCTGATGAAGGAAATCGCTTGCAAATGCCACGGGCAGCACCTAATTATCAAACAAGAATTTGCACCAGACAGCGACGCACAAAACAAAAGTTATGTAGAGATGCTTGACGTACTCGCTTCCGAGAAGGAGGGACGGGCTAACTGCGTTTACAAGCCTAATAGGCTATGTTCAAAGGGCTACCCAGAAATGGGGAAATGGGTTTCTTGGTGGTAAACGCCCGATCAGCATTTGGTGTAAGATGAAATTGATAGTTCAGTGAATAAATTAATAAATGCATTTATTACTTTAATATAAACATAGATATATTACGTAGTGTTGAATAAAAGGAACTTGAAATCCTAAGAACTATATAAACTCCTCTTTTATTACAATATTTGGAGTATAAATCTGCGTTGCATCAATTACCGTGAACTGCTTAAAATGACATCCTATTGGCGTGTAAGTACGTCATCATGCAAGAAGTCAAACTCATCCCCAGGCAAAGTAAGATTAGAATAAAAAAGAAGAGCCAAAGAGACAAGCCATAGACAAAGTTTAAGAGAAATGGAGCCTGTGAGTCAGTTTAGACTGGATACACGTTTCATGTTCTTTGTACTCGCGGTATTATAGTGGTAAGGCTTTTTTACAACCTCAGCTCAGTGATATACACTATTTTGTATCTAACTAATAAAACTGGTCAAAGATGCAACTGCAGGAATTAAAAATTTAGGAATCCTAAAAATGTACTTATTGAAAAAGCTACAAAGTACTCAACCCTTAAGCCGATGAATGGGGAAATCTGAACGCGATTTTCTATTCGCCACGCAAGATTTTGTGACATTCCTCTTTAAATTCCCTATGGAGTCCACTTCTCAGTATTGTTTGAGTTATACTTATAAACCCAGATGCTGATATGTATTATCCTCTAAAGACTTGCTTTAAGAGAGTTCTAAAGCCTTGTTTCAATGTAACCCTCAAAAATTGTCCCTGCTATACTCTAAAATTCTAGGACGATAGGTACCATTATATGGAACCAAGCTAAGCCCTGTTAATATCAAGCTACAAATGATAGTGATAATTAATGTTGTATAATTTCATCACGAACTACAACACGAAGACTGAGTATTGCCCTGGGATCCCTCTGGTCCGAGGATAGGAATGAGGCCTGATTCATTCAAATCATTTAACCTTGCGTTCTGGAAATCAAAACAACGAATACAAGTCAGACACGACCCGAGAGGCCGTCAAATATCTTAGTGTTCAGACTTACCTAATGGTGGGAGATACTGTGTACAAGAAATTGTTGCATGACGTATAACGTAATTAGGCTAAGGATAAATATATGACAATTGCCTTCAGTTAGGGAGACCCTTATTCACCGCAAAAAAGCTGACCATTTCTATCCCTCTAGAAAGTGAATGCATAGGAAAACGTAGCACTATTAATGGCACTATTTATGAGCGGATCGAATTCTCCACCTCAATCTCGTTACTAGGGACTTCGTTCGTCAGTTCCTACGTAGGAAGAAGACATAAAGCTTGGGAACGATGGTAGGTCCTCCTCTCTTCAAATAACTGTAAAACGGAGTTATAACGGTACGCGGAAGAGAAACTAAGAGATGAGGAGCCTTAGAACTTGATTGACTACGTTGAGACTACATTTCGTTTCAGGGTAAACGGCGTTCTGATAAAACACAGTGCAAGAATGTGCATCTTGAGAAATGATTCGGGGATAGAAATCCGAGAGTCAAATCTACAACCTTCTGGCTACTAGTCCAGAACTGAGCTCTTCCACAAGCTACATGAGGCTAGAACTCACGTACATACTGCATACTGGTAGAACGGGAAACACGAAATTGTACTCATGATGAACTAGCTTTTAGCTCAATATGCGTAACGTGTATAGCCTGAAATTCATCCGATTGCTTCGAGTCGTTTTCTCCTCTCAACAACTGAGGGAGTAATAACGACTCGAAGTAATCGGATGAAATTCAGGCTATAACGTGTATTGACTGATTGATTGATTGAAGACTCGATGCGTTTTTCATGCCAAAAACGACGGCATTTTCATATTAAAACGAATTCCAGTGACACGAGATTAGCAAACTGGGAGAACGAAACAGGAAAAACGACTAAGGACAATCTGAAAACTAAAACAGGTAACCCATCTCCCAGATTAAACAGCGGGCTGGTTAACTTGGCCGCCATAGAAATTCTTCACAGGGTCCCAGAAAAGTAAGAGTCTTCTGGGGAGATCTGTACGCTTGTATATCCAGAGTCTGTTTTTGTCACCTATGAACATGTCCGTGATTGTATTTATATTTTTATACTGAACTAACCCTCCTCTGGTGATATTCCTTGATCTGTCTTGCAACGGCAAAAAAAGCCTGCAAGAAAACAAGACAACAATCATGTTATCAAATCAAAGGCTTGCAAGAAAAACAAAACCAAAACCAAACTATCAAGATAGCGGTCTTACAAAGCACGTCTCAAACAAGTCGAGCTCAAAGTTTTTCACGAGCGCGAGCAGGAAATACGAGCGGTAGACTTTTTATGTTTCTGTTGCAAAAGTGAGCGAGAGCGCGGGAGCTCGACCTTCGAGCTGGGACCAACTACCGGAACCGGAAATGAGAAGCGAAGGACTTTGAGAAAGTCTAGGCTCAAACGAAAAATGCATTTCACATGTGCTGATTCTACTACAGATGACCGAGAACAATAGATTTTCCTTATTAGTATTAGTAGTCCCGTTTGCACTTGCCCTTTTGTCGATCAGCAATTGTTTTTAATTATTATTGTAACTATAATTAATTACTTTTATTTCTTTAATTATATGTGTTCTTGTAAATTCTATCATGATTACATTCTTGCCCCAAAAAAGCGTAAAAAAAAGTACTTGCTAAAACCACACAAAAAGAACGCCAAGGCTATGGTCGCTAATTTCTCAACCATTTAGAAAGGAACAATTGTATTATTGTAGACTATTAAAGACAAAATGAGGAAAAAAATACTTCCAAAGCGTTTTGGTGAACTACAAACTAGACAGTACAACACAGCCTATCAAATGGGGGAAAATAATTCTGAATGGCTGAAAACTCAAAGGAACTTGAATTGCGGCGACCCGCCTTTTTCCAAGTATTAAAAGCTTCTTTTTATAATTCAGTTCTTTACCTCTGATACTCCGTCACCCGTTCGGGCACTTGTTTCAAAAAATTCCAAGTCAGCATTTTCACTAATCTGAAAAGGCGGAAAGAAATAAGACTTCAAACTTGAACAAAATAAGAACAAAATTAAGCTTATCATAAATGAGAGTGAAAACGGCGGTGCTACATTTTGAAGAATCATTGAAAATATAAGCTTAAGCTTAAGTTAAAACACTACAATCGTTCTACCCCTAACAGAACTAAAATATTAAACATGTAACGCCCTGTTTGAACTAGGAAAAATTTATCTCATCATAGAGCTTACCTCGCGGCATAAGATCTTTAATTAACCTACAAGGGCAACGACCTTTCTGAGCGTGGCTATGAAATTTCCCGCGTAAAAGGCGCACTGCATACGGTGAGAACCGCGATAAACAAACTCCCTGTCGTTTCTTCTCGATTAACCCTGGAAACGTTATCAGCAATTAATATTTGAATTTCTGTTGCTCTGCAAATGGTGAGCAATGTGGCAGTTTGTTGAGTGAGTAGAAAAATAATCCAAGTGTTGGGCATTTTTCAAAACTTTTCAAAGAGTCTTCAAAGATTTACTAAACAAGTTGCGACTTTTTGAAGCCCGGCTTTCGGTGTTCTCGTTCAATGTTACTTACATAAGTTTACATGAACGGCCTATTTCATCAAAATTATCACTGTTCAACATTACTTGAACAAGGACATTCCCAACAATGTAGCGGCGGAAGAGAATAATAAAATAAAAACATTGAAACAGTGACGTGGATTAACTTGTAAAATGTATGCCTCATTGAACAGCTTATGACTCCAACATTGTTCTTTAATTATGAAAAAGACCAGCCCCACCGATTTGCCTTTGTCAGTGTCTATGACTCTTTCATCATCACAATCTATTTTGTTGCCAACAAGGACTTTACAAACATCAGGCGATGCATTCTGAGAAGAAAAAAAAAACAAAAAGAGCTCTATGAAAATAAAAATTGCAAATTGATAAAGGATTCAAGAATTTTAAAATTATGACCATCTGTAAAACTTCAAACAGAATGGTGTCCAGCAGAATTGTCCCTGCACTTCAATATTTATACTCAGCTAAGATTTATAACTTAAATTAACAGGAAAGTTATTGAAATGGAAGCTGTCTCCTCGAGAATCCTAGTGAAGAATTGGTTGAAATTCAGGCCAAATGGAACTTACAATATCTTTGTGAGTCTTTGGCTCAATGTTGTAAACACCCATGCAGGTCTGCTGCTCCTATTTTGTCTATTACATTAGCTTTTAAGTTATAATGTTTATTTATTATACACGTATTTAAAGGAGGCAGTTCAATGAATAAGACTTAGGATTTTGCTTGTCTGAAATGGCATTCTTAAACTCATTAATAATTTATAAAGAAAATACAAAGAAAATTAATGTTAATGAGTGTTTGGAAAACAGATGAAAAACTGCTCATTTTTGCACCCTTAATTTCTCCTACTAAAATCATTTTGTTTGAGAAGTAATATCAAGCATTCAACATAGTGTTTCATCACCAGATGATATATTACATCTTGGCCTCTCCTTGATGGAATTCTAAGTCTTAAAAACTGCAGGTTTTTTGCATTTTCCTGTGAATTGCCTGGTCATATATACAGTGTATTTTATAAACTACAAAGGCTAATGACTGCTGCACTTACATCCTGAATATTTTGTAGCCATTGTGCAATGTGTTTAAATGAGTCCTCAGTAGTTACATCATACACTAATACAATACCCTGAAATATAATTATCAAAGTGTAATGAGTCTGAAATGAGGTTTGAAGCAAATTTGGCATGGTTTGACCTGAAGGATGAAAAACGTACATTTGGCAAGGTCGTGTGCAAACTCGCCCAGAAATAGTGGTCATACAATTACTGCTGAGGTATGGATCTGAAACTTAAATTCAAGCGCCAAGTTTATTGTGGGTTTACCGTGGTGTCAAATGAATTCAAAGATTAAGATTTAGTTTGGTCAGGAGCAATTCTTGACCACTAAAATGGCAGCAAAAAGAATCAGCCAATCTAGTTGAGGTTTTGCTTTGTTGCCAGCCTGGTGTTGCGGACGCATACAAAGTATGGACCCCCAGTCCATTGACCTCTTTGTGGACCAGGTCCATGGACTACCCTGTGGACCACCCCTAATTTTTAGACCCCTGGTAAAATTCATCTTCAAATACTCGTATTAGAGGTGGTCCACAGGGATAGTCCATGGACTGGGTCCATGAAGGGGTCTATGGACTAGGTCCAAAGGGGTGGTCCAATTAGACCCGGGGTACATGTTTTGTATACATCCTAGTGTTGCTAGGAAACAAAGTTCACTCAACCTAAGCGAACCAAGATCCCACTATGCTAATTAGATCTATGCTGCTCATAAATTTGCCAAAGTTATAAACCTCAAAAAACAAGCAGCTTCAGCCCTCACTTTCCAAGGAACTTACATGTACAGCCCATTCGTATGCCCACATTAACAACTTTCAATGCATTTCACCCTTAGCTTACATTTACATGTACATATATAAGTAAATATCTATATTATAATATTTATCCACCTTTTGAATAACTGAGGCCAGTTCTTAAACCAAACAACAACAATTTTTATATCAAAAGAGTCAGAGTGATGATTATTTCACATGTAAAAGCAGTAAATGTGCAGCTTTGTTACCTTTTCAAAGAGCTACACATGTACAGTTTCTTAAATGCTTTTCTTGCTGCTTTTAAACAACATCAATCTGACTTTTTGGCCTTGTTTTCTTGATATAGTTAACTGAAAATTAAATACTGTATCTATTCAAATACAAATGCAGTTAAATAAATTAGAAAAATATACCATTGCTCCTCTGAAATATGCACTTGTGAGGGTTCTAAATCTTTCCTGTCCTGCAGTATCCCTAATGTCAACAGGAACAGGGATGTCACTTTCTCAAATACATAATTTAATTATTACATACTTAATAGTAGTCTGAAAGTGATTAGTTTGTAATTGAGCCTATTAATTAATCTGACTAGCTGGTGCTAATTTATTTCTACAGGGCTGGCAGAATGTACTTTATTCTGTGTCTCAAAATATGGAAAACTAAGTTCTGGCTTCTTTTTCCAACAACTGAAAGAGTTTCCATCTTGAACAAGTTGACCACTTACAATTTCCAGTTTCAGTGTTTTGCTCCTATAAATGAGTATAAATATGATGAGGGCAAACTAAATGTGACACAATCAGGTTGATACCATGCTTAATGAAATAATTGACCCCTCCCCACACCCCTTATGACCTTGAGCGACAGAATAATGGCGCTATTGATGAAGCCTTTTATGGGTCTAGAGCTCCAGATGGCAGACCTTCACCTGGGCTTGAAGATCAAAGAATACACAGAGCAGTGGCATAAATGGCAATGTCAGACTCACAGCTTATGTCTGATGATAAAAAAAGAGTTTGACCATGCTGAACATCATCAGTGCATAAGCTGTCATGACCAACATTGAGGCTAAGGTGGTCATCGACCTGGAAAAGGGCTTTAGGTTCCAGCTCCACTATTTTTAGAAAACTTCAACACAACCAGACAGTCTATTATATTGCACTCCAGGGCCTGCATAAAGCAGTCTATTAATCAGGATAATTTGACTGCAAATTTTCTGCAAACATTAATCTTTTCTTTGGAGGAAATTATTTTCTAGCTACTGCTGTCTTTGTTTATTCTGCCTTTGTCTGACAAGTTGGCGAAGATCCATGCAAGGAATCTCTGGAACAAAGGTAGTGGCAGCAGAAAACTGCAATTAATTAAAGTAACTTAACTTTCACTTTAACTTAATTACATATCACACACTCAGAAAGATACATGAGAACAACCAAAGCCGGGTCCACAAAATTGGTGACAGCTGGAGACTTGATTAATTAAACTATTAACATGTTTAATTAAGTTTAAGCTTGACTAAACTAACAAGTAATTATTATTAAATACTTAGCAAATAATTATGACTACTAAACTTACAAACACTCGATAATACGTATAAACCATACAAACCAAATAATACACCTAGAGAATAGAGATTAGATTAAACTATAAACTTAAGGGATATAATTTCTACAGCCCTTCGACAATTTATGCATCTAAGGCTAATTCAAGTACTCAAAAGATGCAGTCCTAACTTTTTAGTTACTTATAGTAAGGCTATTGCACACAGTTAACGGAATATCATTCCAAATGATAGGAGCTTGCCAAGTGATAACAAATTGATATTTATGACAGGTTTTATGCAGCTTAGAACCTGAACGAGTTATATAATCATGATATTCAGAATTAAAATCTAGGATCGAGGAAACAGGAGTAGGTAAAAGGTTATTAAAATGTGAGAATACAAAACAGGCAACATGGAATTTATGGATAGAGTGGAGCGAAAGAATATTATGCTTAGAAAAAAGGGGCTTAGAGGTTCAGGGGCACCCAACAACGGTCTCCTCCTACACTCATTGAAATCACTTTTTTGGGCATCCAGAGCACTTTAAGATCTCTAGACATGCATTTTAAGCAGTGCTATGAAATTTGTATCAGTTCAGTCATCCTAGGGTAACTTGAGTCTTTTGAAATTACAAGGGCTTCAGTATTATTTTCCTGAAAATCTTAGATGCAATTTAATTTATTATGAAAGTGAGAATTTTCCTGATTCCTTAATGCGATAATGTTAGGTTTCCTTTTTCCAAGAAAAATCCCCTCACCTGGGGAATGAAACGTGAAAAATTAGACTTGAGAAAATCGCAGGGGATTTTTTAGATAAGCTTCAAAAATTGTAGATGAATAGAATGGTCATCTATCTATCTGGAAGTTTTTAGATGTCCTCAAAATTCTAGGCAACATTTGCTTCTGCGAACAGACGTTTTACAGAAAGCAGTCATTGGGTGCTCCTGGACGGTGTGCACAGAGGAGAAAAAGTAATTATTCGAATGGCTTTCTATTATTTAATTGAAGTACATACTGGTTCAAGGTAACAAGCATATATAGATGTGCATATTAAACTACAATAATTGATGTAAGATAAGAAAAGACAATTATATAAAGTTTTCAAAGCATCCAAAGGTAAGGTAAAGGCAGCAGGTTGCTTCTGGTCCAGTTCTACATTAATGTACTTGATCCAAAGGAAAAAAACTCTCAGGCTTCAATTACCATAGATTCCTTTTTGGGAACCAGACCCAGTGACAAAAATTGTAATCATGACAGCTAATTTAGAAATCCACATAACTTAAACAGCAATAAATTTTACCAGATTTGTAGACGCACTCTTTTGCCATCGAGGTCTACTATTTTACTCCTGCAGTCAATACCTTGATAGAGAAATAGAGAAATATGCGTAGATTTAAAGATTTTTTTTTATTCCGCAAATTCTGCAACGGAAATGAATTAAAATATCTAAGACTACTACACACTCTTGATGAAGCATTGCCGCTGAGCATTCGGATCGAGCTCATAATTATTTAATTAAAACTGTACGTGTGAAACTTTCAATTACCCTTGACAAATTAGGGTATGTCTTCACTCTTGGAATATGAAATTATATTGGAACTAGCGCGTATTTAGATAGGTTAACTACGATCACAAAATAAGTTGTATGAGCAAGCTGTGCACGTTTGAAACCTGGCAGACACTGCAGCTGATATGCGCTAAACTATGACGATGTATTGTGGTGCTAATTAAGGTTTGCTCAAATACTTGCAATAATTATTGTTTTCCACTTATAGGTTGATCAACGATATATATAACCTCTAAAATTGAACTTATTTGAACGCATATTTCTTTCTTTACTTTCAGCTAAAAACATTTTATTTTGATTAATTAGCTTGCGTTTTTCATAAACAAGATCAAGCTTATTTTGAAGGTCATCATCAAATATGCAGGTTTCCTTGCAACTTTGCAAAACAACTAACTTACCTATAGTGGATATATACGAGTCAGAAAAAATATTTTCTATAAATCTGAAGATCAGGCAAGTTTTTCCCACACCACTGTCTCCAAGAATGAGGATCTTGTACGTTACTTCGTAGTCTTTCTCCCCCATCTCGAAGCTCTCGAAATATGAAAAAGGAAGTGTTCTCAGAGTTCTCAGTTCACCGGAAAAGCGCTTGAGTCCAGACTGGCGCGGTTATGTAATAAGGCCTGGCTGCTGTTACTTTGTACCGGCCGCGCAGACGCAGTGAGGAGCCACGCCTGCTCAGTTGAACAGTTGCAAAGTCGGGAAGAAAGTCATCTAGCAGTGTTCTGGAATGGCCAAAACATATGATTTCCTCTTCAAACTATTACTTATAGGAGATTCAGGAGTTGGCAAGACCTGCGTACTGTTCCGATTTTCCGAAGATGCGTTCAATTCGACATTTATCTCTACCATAGGTTGGTTCATCGAAGAGAAACCGTTGAAGAGTTCTTCGGGTGTACTGTGTTTTGCCTTGGAATTTAGAGGGTTCATTGTGACTTCAGAATATTGAAGGAATTCTTTTATGGTTTTCAGGCATTGATTTTAAGATAAGGACGATAGAGCTGGATGGGAAGAAGATAAAACTTCAAATATGGTGAGAGAAGAATCAAAGTGCACATGATAGTTAAAAGCAAGCTACTTGTACGCCGCAGTCATCTTCTCCGTTTTAGGTTTAGTGAGTGAGCCATTGCTCTTTTCCTTAACTAGGCTCCTATGCATTTAAGTGTCTAATGGACCCTATAACTATAGCATGTGTCTTATTACATGCTGTGGTGTGCATAAGTTCATACTATAAATCCTTATTTATGGTTTACGTGCTTGACCCAGCACTTTCCTGGTGATAAGATAACCTGAAAAAATATTCCCTTCCTTTTGCTATCTAAGAAGTACTATACACCACTGTTTGTAACATGAGGTGTAATTTTGATAAAATGCAGTTTGAGTGCATAGGGTTTTTAAAAACTTCTTCAAAAATTTTTTTGTCTTTGAGGCAATTGATTAGAAGCTACAAGCTTTCCTAAATGTCAGTGGTGTACCCAAATTACATTGTAACATCACTAAACGCTTTTTTTTGTCTAATGAGTGATGACAGAGGGCGGTAGACCAGCATCAATAAGGCTGTAACAATCAGGGTTTTCATTTTTATAAAAAGTAGTAGGAGGAAATTGAATTCTACCCGACTCAGTAATGCGCCGCAGAGTGGCACCGTGCAGCAAAGGCGCACGTGGGGGAGGGTACGGGAGAGGGTGTCCCACTCTTGTTAGGGGGGGGTCCGGGGGGACCTCCCCGGGGAAATTTTGAAAATTTGAACGTCCAGTGATGTATTCTGGTGCATTTTCAGGGCTCAAAACATGATTTTTAACAGGTCAAAATCGATATCATTATAACAAAGTTTCATCAAAAAATTCCGTTGATTTTTTTTCTTCAACTTTCTTCAATCATTTACGTTTTATTTTGTTTAAGCCATGACAGATAGTATCAGCGTAGTGTTTCACTATTTGAATTAATGATCTGAAATTTTGGCTCAAAAGTGCCCGATGCGAACACAGCAAGTAGCCGGCACATGGCGTCGGGAGTCGGCAAGTTTTGAAAATCCTGAACAATACATTGAACTATCGATTAATTGCGATATTAATGCTGCGATAGCGTAGCGAACTATTGATAGTTTCAATAGTTTTATTCTTCTAACATAATTTTCTAACTTCTTTGGAAAATAAAGACACCCTTTTTTGCCCATCTTTGATACCTAAGGTCACAATAACGATAAACAAGAAACTAAAAACAATCTACAGCCCTACTGCACCTATAATGAACCAAGTCTATAATGTTTTAGCCTCTTGATTCTTGAACCGCATAGTACCTGTATTGACTGACCACCACTTCATAGTTATTTCTTAAAGTATAAGGCATTTTGTATAAACAGATATTCCTGAAAACTGTCACAATGCTATTGCTATAGTACCTCCTCTAGCACAATACTATTGCAATATCCATGTGGCCTATTGCAATAGTTAAAATTTCCGCAATAGTCACCCCTAATCAAGGTGATCTTATTTAATTGCTATTTTTGTCATGTGTTTGGTTGTTAGGGACACAGCTGGCCAGGAAAGGTTTCGTACCATCACCACCGCCTACTACCGTGGGGCCATGGTAATTAAAAGATTGCTAGATTAATTTTGGAATACCTGGCTACTTATTAAATAATCCCTCAATGCCTTTTAGAACAAAGCATGTCATTACAGAAGTTGCCACTCATATTTTATGATTTAGAAATAAGTGGCTCGGTATTCTATATTCTTGCTGGGAGAGTTAACAGTCGTTTGAATACAAAGCCAGTTTGATACAAGTTGAAATGACCAATTTTGCTGGGAGAGCCAAAAGTTGGTGTGCAGTCAAACCGCTGCCTTTCCTCTTCAGGATTTTTATGGGTTTTGACACATGTTGCTCTGATACTAGGGATTTCCATGATAAGCGACAGATACAGTAGAACCCCGGTAACTGGAACTCTGAAGGGAAATGTTAAATATTTCGAGTTATCAAGGTAAATTTTGGTGAAATTGTGATCAAGGAAAAGGAAATTTAGTTTGAGTTAGCAGGGAATTTGAGTTATCCGAGTTTTGAGTTATCGAGGTTCTTCTGTGCTTAAAAGTATTGAAAGAAAACTGCATTACTTCCAATTGCCACCAAAATATCCAGTTTTAGCAGTTTCTCTCACTTCACACGCTTTGGGGAAGACAGCCACATGTTCTTCAAATACATGTACAATGACGTACTTTTCACTTGAGGTCAGCCTCTATGTTCGAAACCTTGTTTATACAAGTTACCCAAAGAGCAACCAAAATTTGTTATTGTGAAAGTTTGGTAATTAGAGTCCTAAATAACCCATAAGATACCTACAATGCACTTGAGCACCAGAACCCAGATTTTCAAAAGGTGGATAGCACTATCTTCCTGCAGTGAATAACTATTAGGAAAACTAATAATTACATTATTCACAGGATAGAGATTTGGTTATCCACCTTTTGAACTACTAGGGCCAGGGGCAAGTTGCAGGAGATGTTCTTCTGATAACATGGCTCTTAAGTATTGTTCTGGATTACAGTTCTTGTAATCTTAAGATGCTTTATGCAACCTACCTCTAGGCTATTAAACTGGTGGTGCATCATGTCCCTCCAGCAGGCTGATTTATTTTTATTTCTCTTCAACTAATTTTATGTCCATTCTTTTCCTGCTTGTTTATATTTTTGTCTCGGTTGTGATAATAAGTTAAATAACAGATACTTTCAGTGATCCGTCTAGAAACCAGTTGAAGTGTGTCCAGGGACTTGAGGACTGTGAGTTGCTGGCTAGTGTTTAAGAACCCTTTACCCTTGTTTGGTTAGAAGTCAAATATTGAGCTTTTACATAACGTATGATTTATTGTAATATCATTTAATCTCCCTCGTAAACACAAATTGTACGGAGAGGTAAAAAAAGACAAATTAAAGTTAAAGTATATAGGCTTTAAAGTAATATGATGTTTACTAAAATGTCGTTTACCGGTATTTTTGTTTCATTGTAGGGCATCATGCTTGTATATGACATCACAAATGACAAATCCTTTGAGAATATCAAAAACTGGATCAGAAATATTGAGGAGGTAAGTATGCGAAAATGCACAGTAATGGCTTTCCATCAAGTGGGTGAAACGCACAGTTATCGAACAGGTTACTAATGGCTTACTCACCCATTCAAACGGGGCTATAGATTGGCTGAACGGGTTATTAAGTTTTCCAAATGGTGAACACGAACAGGCAAATGGCTTACTCACCCCTTTTGAACAGGTCCATTGAGTGAACAGGTGATTAAGTATTCCAAACGGAACACAAACGGATGAATGGCTCATGAAATTTTCTAACAGGTTACCCAAATGACTGAACTGCTTAAGAAAATGGTTGGCATAAACCAGTTGGTTAATGGGTTTACCAGTGATTTCAAATTGCTCATAAAAAACAGTAGTGCCATGTCATCATTTCCAAACACATAGAAGACAAATCTGGTCTGATCCAGGTTGTGTTGACAACTGTTCTGATGAATTAACATAACAAGGAAGCAGTTAAAACGGTGAAAATCAGGGAAAACCAATAATAAGTTTGTTTGCATGTCCCAATCTTTGTAGTAATTATTGGCCAGTACTCATTCAGGTGTTTAAGGTTTTCTGAATTTGACAGTAACATTCTGTCAGACTGATCTCAGAAAAAGAAATTGTTAATGACCTTTTATTGTACTACAACTAAACAAAAGAAGAGCATACATGTATTTTTTAGCAGAGAAAAAAAATCATGAATACACATTATTTTATAGATACTTCCTTTGCCAAGCCAATTCATTGAGTGAATGAAGCACATAATTATTCTCTAAGTGTAAGAAAAGCAATCTGAACTTGGAACTTGGTTAATTGCTATTCTTTAAGCTGTACCACCTTGAAAAGCTACAGCTGAGTGCAAATTCTTTACCTTTCTCTTTTTTCTTTAGGGGGAAAAAAGAAACAGAATAAAAAGTAAAAAAGAACCATTCACATAAATTATTATTCATGGAACTGTATATAACAAATTTGTACATTTGTTTAGCATGCATCATCTGATGTTGAGAAAATGGTGTTGGGAAATAAGTGTGATATGGAGGATCGTAGATTAGTGTCTAAAGAAAGAGGAACACAGTTGGCTACAGAATATGGAATAAAGTTCATGGAGACCAGTGCTAAAGCTAGCATTAACGTGGAGGAGGTATGGATTGTCTTGTAAAGGCTTTGATTTGATTTACTGGATTTGGAGACAGCAATGCTACAGTCTTGTTGTATTGTTATCAACCATTCAGACACTCACAGTGCAATTTGGGGAGCTTAGGTCACTTATGACATGACTCCATAAAAAAGGGAACTTTGACAGCAAGTTATGATCAAATGATACTCATTAGCTAAATCTTGGACAGGATAAAATTGAAAACCATCTCCCACTCACTGGAAATGAAAAAATGGAACTCTAAAATTGTATGAAGGCCAACTCAGTGTGTCATTTCTCATCCTTGATTTTATGGAGCAAGGCCAGGTGTTAATTTTTTGTCAATTTTGCCAAATAGAACAACTACATTAGTACTAAATTGTAATGGTTGACAATCACATGCTCTGTTAGTTACACATCAAGGGTTTTGTTTGGAACCAGCAGAAGGTTTTGCTTTATATATTCCTTTTTAGATAATTATTACTTATTAATTTTACCATTAACCGATACTAACTGTAGAATTTTCTTAATTTTATTACACAGGCCTTTTTCACACTTGCGAGAGATATAAAACTTAAAATGGACAAGAAACTTGTAAGTCTGTAGCAAGATGGCTTTGCGTGAATTTGTCTTAAGAACAACACATTCATGTGCCTTATTTTTCTTCTTCAGGAACAATCCAGTCCTCAAGCTACATCAACAATCCATGTTACACAACAACCTAAGCAATCCAGAGGGTTTTTCCGCTGTACAATATTGTAGAGTGTTTAAATTTCTAAAAGCAAGGATATTCCTTTATGAGGAATTGATTGCAACATATGTAGTGGCCAGGTGGCTTTCTCCTCTGTATGAGTCAAGTTTTGGGCTTATAAGACTATCTTTTTTGGTTAAAAGGTGGATGCTTATTAGAGTCACATTATTCTGGCTAGTGCATGATATCATCAGCAAGGATGTTCCTCAGAATGTTCATAAAAATGGCCCTTAGGGACCCTTTTATATCATTGCTTTTCGGTCACAAGTCCATCCATACACATTGTAGCCTGCTCCAATTTCTGTATCCTCTAATCATAGATGATCAGAAAATCAGAAAATTGACACTTACAAAAGACTCTTCTCTTTGATAATATTTTTCTGTATTAATTTTCCCTTACCACCTTTACTTCTCATACATTTGAGATAATTTTGTTCATGTTTTACACATGCCCCACATTTTTCGGATGAGTTGATCATAGGTTAAAGCCATTAAAATAATGTGTTATTGTGGCTGAGTAATGTTGAAGTGGCCTAGATTAGTCCAAAGTAATTATAGTCTTCATTTTTTCATCAATTATTGGGTGGACCATGAGAATCAAGGCCTTTACTGATTCAATCAAATAAATTTTATACACTTTGGTGAAGATTGGGGAAATTATAAAATGATAGAACATGGAGAAAATTTAACAAGCCCATCTTAACTTGACTCATTTACAGCAGAATCCTGCTCTCTCTTAATTTCAAAACACAGTTGGTCTCACATGGCAATGATTTGTCTAAGGGACTATTCACTGACACAGGAACATTTCCTCCTGTGTGACAACATTGAAATGTGGTTGCAGCTCTGGATATCATAAATTGCAACTGGTTTGATTGAGGCTGTGACCAAGGTTAGTCATGGAGACATGGAAAAGTAAGGCCTTAAAAGTTCCTAATCTGATGCAAAATTTTCTCTTTGATTGACAAAGATAATAGTACAAGTATAATACAAAATGGAAGGAGCATCTTAGAGTTTTAATTTGTGTTTTTGCTAAAGCAAAAGTGGATATGTAAGAGAAGCATAATTTTTTGGTACACATACAGTGTAGGGGGTTTGTCCCAGTGATTTTTTTCTGCAACACATTGCCCCTTGTGTATCAAACTCAAGGTAATGTGAGGAAATTGAGGTACACAGCATGCAAGTTTGAGATAGCAGAGTTTCTTGGAAACCTTATGATAGTTAATTCTACTTGTATCAAAACAAGTTCAGTTTTGTGTAGCACCCATGGAATGCCATTGCTGTGGATTGTAAGAAGCCTCTCTTGCAGACATTTTTTGGCTTTGTTCATCAATGAGAAAATTAATTTTTAGTTTCATGATGAGCCCAAACAACCTCATTCCTACATTTAAGGTCCTCTCCTACCTGTCCCAGTGGGTAGGAGAGGGCGGTGAGAGTGAGCTCTTGGAGCCAAAATCTCTTTGCACAGTGAGGGGGCTAGATTTTGAGTGTTAAAATTATTATAATATTGTGGGATTTCAAACCCACCTGAGAGAGATTGTACAGTAGTCATACATGTAGAAGGGGAGGATTTATTCAGTAGACTAGTTTAGGAGAAGGAACCATACTTGTATGATTTGGGAATTTTATCTTCTGTGTGTCAGACCAGTCCCAGAGGTCTAGTGATCTTATCTTTTAGGTATTGTAGTGAAAACATGGCTTTTGTTCGGCTCTTTTTGTTAAGAACTGAGTAGACCTTAGTCTTCTTCGCAGCCATTCTCTGTGTCGTCATGCAATTTGTGGGTGGGAGAGTTGTGTAGGAACGCAAAAATAGCTGCAAAGGAGACTAAGTGGACCTATCCAGGATTAAAGATTGTTTTACTTTGTATAAAAACATACAGTACCCTTTAGCATTTGAATTAACCTTAAATAAAAGATTTTTATAATTAATTTAACTTGGTGAGCAGTTCGTTTATTTATGTAAATCAAAACAAACAAAATAGAACATGTGTAATTCTCCTGTTATGGCTGTTTGAACTTCCTCCTTTTGCTTATGTTTAAAACTTCAAAACTTCCTTGTGTTCTTTCCTGTTATTGATACTTCAGTTACCACGCTTTTCACTACAAAGCCATTCTGCTGCACTCTGGTTTCATTTATTCCATACATTGGATATGTGTGATAATATACCAGAAGCTCAATTTGCTTAACATGCAAACATTTTTTTTACTTAGTAGAAGCTGCAATGTAGTGTAGTTTGGGAATGTCTTTTCCGAGAGTAACACAGGGTACTCAGAAAAAAAAAAATCTGAGTTCTCCCACTTGGGAGAGCTTCTGGCTGAAATAACTGAATCAAGTTTCGTGTGTCACATCGATCTCATTTGCTCACCAGGCTTAGTTTTGCCATGACAATTATATCAAGCAACCGTTTGTAAGCAAAAACACTGTGCAGTGGAAGGGCCTTTGTTGCAAAGTGACTAGACACCTGGCTTCACTGATTTTGCTCACCAAGTACTTTCCCTTCTTTGGGGGCTATTTCATTAAGTGCCTCACTGCTATAGAGAAACAATTACCTTTTTTCTTTTCATTTGGAAAACAAATTATTATTATTATTACCTTACGAATTGTCTTATATAGCAAATTATCTTACTATTCTGATAAATGTATCAAGCCAGGGTTATTAATTTGTAGTGACGTGTGGTTTCCCTGTTAGAAGAAGTCTGTATCTACAGAGAAGGCTTCTCTCTAACTGGCTTGTATTTCAAAAAAAAAACCCAGAAGTCCTTTATGACAAAAATATTTTATGTGCAGAATATTATAAGAACACCCTTAATTTTTTTTTTTGTAGTCTTGTTTATAGAATGCCAGTTCCAAGATCTATTTTCATTGAACTCTGATTAACTTTGAATAATATATTTTATTGTCCAAGGTGAGAGTTTTTGTTGTTGGATATGATGTTCAAGACAAAATAAGGAGAGATTCTGTTGTATTTCATTAATCAACTCGAAAAAAATTATTCTGGCCGAAATTACACGTTTTTGAGAAATGCAAAGGAAAGGAGACGCGAGTATTTTTTCTCGCGGCTTGCTTCGCTCTCTACTGAAAATGGAGAGCTTGCTCGGCAGGCTAAGAAATACATTTATTTGAATAATGGAAATAAACTATATAAAGCTGATTGTTTCTTAAAGAAGTAAAGTTTGTGTACATTGTTTGTTTTCCTGAAGCAAAACGGGAGTGCTCGTCAAGCAGGTGCAAACGAAAACATGGTCCAATCTATTGACTTCTAGCGTTTTTCTAGCCTGCACACAGCCGTTGGTTTATTTTTCTTTTCGCTCTGTTCGAAAACATAGGCGAGCGCGGAGCGCGAGAAAGAACGACCCTTAGGGCTTGCGGTCACTAAATCCCTCGCGGTTTTTCATTTTTTATCACGCGCGCTTGACAGACTGATGACGAGAAAATAGAGGGTCTGTAAACAGGCAAGCGTTTTTCTGAGGGGAGGGGGCGGCCGTACACAGGCTGCTTCTAGCGCCCACTAAGGTTATGCATACATTGAATGCAGGAGCGTGGTAAAGGGAAGAACTAGAAAGGAATGCAAAGCGCAGAAAACGTTCATTTATTTTGTGGAGATTAGACACATTTTTCTAGATTTTAGCCTCGTTTTGCAGGTGTAGCTGAGGGTGGTTTTGATTTATAGAGTAAAGGTTCACAACTGCACAGCTGTAACTTGAACCCAGCGAATTTGTCCGGCTTTTGGCGTTGCCCTACTGTAAGAAAGTGTAAGTACCACAGATTGCCTTGTTTCAGATTGCAAGATATCAGGCCATTTCCGAGTTTCAAAAACTCTTAATTTTAAAACGAGGCTATGCAAAACCTTCTATTGCATGAATCTTTGCACTTAGCCTCGCTTTGAAACAGAGGCTTAGGGCGTCTCGGAAGGTCTGACGAAGGTCTGACGTGGGAACGCACAAAATCGGACGTGAAAATAAAAATATCCGGCCGGCAAGCGTGTGCGAGTGAAGCAAATGAAGCTCTCGTACACAGGTCCACAGCTATGAATGCTCGGGTGTTTGAAACAATAAAGGCAAGAAGCTCTGTCATGTATGCACACTTTTTAATCTTACTTTTAAATAATCATCAGAACTGAATACTCATTTGCAAAAATTTTCAAAGTACCTAGAGCACTTACCCGCGCGGATAGATGGATGTGGGCAACCATTCGCAAAGACATCCGTCAATCATTATTCCGCCCTTCTTGAGGGTGGCACATGTGGCTCAGCGGTCACATGATCACTGTTATGGTAAAGAAGATCCAAGATGGCTGCATGTAGGACCTGTCGAACGGGGAGGAATCAGTCGCCTTGTACGCGATATTCCTTCCGAAGGTTGGTGAAATCACTTTCTAATTGAGGATTACTACATAGGTTACTCTTTTAGTTGTTTTCTTCGTCAAAGTAAGAGCATTTGATTCTCACAAAAGGAGCGACAATATAAGACTTAATATAAGCCTATTTTTCCATCTTTCGGCAACAACAAAATTACCGACGTTCACTGGAAATACATGTCGGCGAAGAGCTTTTTCTTGGCTAATCTTTCGTCAGTTTGCCATCGTCTAGAAATTCAGTTATTCTGGTGAGAGTTTTCTCAAACAATTCCTTCTTAATAGAGTTAATCTTGATGGGACAAGTTTGCTTAATATTAATAATTGCTAAAAAAGTGCTTTGTGCCACACGGCGTTTTGACAATGTCTGCACTAACTGGTATGTGTCTGGAACGTTTTGTCTTTGGCCATTGTTTTCTGAAAAGATTATAAGATTACAAAGTCAACTGGCATCGTTGACAATATGATTTTAAAGCTTCTTGTTTCATTTGAGCGCTTTCAAACAGTGAGGTTAGAGAACATGTATCTTTAGCTTGTGTCGGAGCGGTGACATGTAGTTAGCTCGTTCAAAGACACAATTATTATTACCTATTTTAATTACACTCTCCAAACTTTTAAACTCCAATTATTTGTTTTTTCTTGCGTTTAATTGCAGATCAATTGTTGGCTTAAGGTCAAAAATTGTGTTTATATTTATTGCAACAAAAAGACTATATTCACTTCTGTGACAACGTTAGAAAAATCACTTCTATTAATACTCATCAAATCTTTTGTTTTTCTTTAACCAGGAAGTTCCGGAACCTAATAAAAACAAGATGATGATTTTATATACTTCATCCCTGAGATGCAAACTCATCTGTAGTGGCCTTCCTTGCCTCAAATTCTGTGAAATTCGTTGTTCATACCCAAGCTTGACTGAAAAGGCTTTTTTTAGTTAGTTGTCTTCTGGTAAGCCAATATTTAATATCTGTCACTACCTTTCGATGTCTATTATAATATGATTAAAGCGGGGTCAGAGTGAAAGAAGGCTTTGTTTTATACATAGCTGAAGGCAGTGGGGCAACTTTCCTTTTCTCTTCACAGGGCTAAAAAACTTGAATTTCAGCTTGTCATTTGAGCAAGCAGCTCTTACATTTTTCTTGCCCAGGGCCACTTCTTCCTCGTCGTATTTAACCCTTTGAATGCCAACCCAAACACACCTTAGCAACCGGCAACCATATTTGATTTTTTCACAAAAATGTATTTTTGGCAATGTAAGAACTTTAACACTTTATAACTTTGTTTAGTTGTATATGTTGCCTTAAACTAGTAAATACAGTAAAAATGTAAGTGATCTGGCAAGGTACTCACAACTATATCATGTCAGCTACTTTAAATACGTCACAACACAACATCAACTTGTGATGTATAACTGTTGATAACTTCCTTAAATAACATTCAGGTCAGCACTTAACATTATTCCTTCTCAGACCCTTTCAAACAACCACGGACAAAAACGCGGAGCAACCGAAACGTCCTCAGTAGCAGAAACATACCTTTGAGGACATATATGATATATATGCGTCCTTGTCATTCAAAGGGTTAATGATTAGGTTAGAAGATGACATGCTTGGGCCCTTGCCCTTTGGGCATGTGAATTTTAAAAGTAACATGCCCAGCAAGAAAATCTACTTGTCCCTGATGACTGGACAGGACTTATTTTCAGCCCTGTCTACATGCTTATTTGAGGGAGGGTGCTTTTTGAAGAAAAAAAAGTGCAGTATGCAACTTTGTTATCAGGCAAGGGGGACGTTAATATCAATGCAGAATAAGGAGTGAATTTTTTATTGTTGAGAATGTTAATAATCTCAAAATTATAACTTTTTCCATATGATACTATTTTATTAAGCTCCTGTTTTGTCTTTTTATTCTTCAGGAAAAATTGGTGACTGGAGTTTCAGGCCCAAATTAATGTTCTCAAAGCGTTTTTGTATTATTAGAATTTGTTGTTTAGAGAAGCCGTTTTAAAAAGAGATATCAAAAGATTTGTATTGTTTTTCATTTTGCAAACTGTATTAAATATTTCTGGAGATGGCAACAGATACTTGGAAGGTAAGCTTCAAGTTACCTGTACATGGTGATTTCATAAAGATCATGGAAAATAACTACCATATGCATTTTGTTTACTGTAGGTAAATGACATCAATTAGTCAATCAATCATCTTTATTTTAACACAACATTTTGTGAGCCTAAAATAGACACATACAAATACACGTATGTATCAGTATCTACCACAGAGAAATTAATAAAATTTAAAAACTTCAGAATATTGAAAACAGACAAGGGGACAGAGATAATTTAAAGAATTATTGTCCTTTGGTCCAGCTGTACTGACATTATTTTTAGTAGCTCAGAACAGGCCTATTTTCACCAGCATTAAACTTTCCCTCAAGAAAGGTTTCTTGCCCTTTGGGCAACTTGTAATAAAAAACATTCTTGCCCTGCAGACTGCCTATCTGGGGTTATTTGAAACTACTTTTGGTGGTACATTTATCTCTACCTCACAATGGCCACTTTTTTCGGCAGACAGTCCATTTGTTGACTCTTATTTAAGCCTTCAAGTCCCAGTAGTGACCAACATCAATTTTCTCCTAACGATATCCACACGATGTCAAGAGATTAGGTTATGAGAATTAATTAAATGATCACCAAAGAGAAAATGCTTTGATCTTTTCTCAAATTCTCTCAACTTATTCTTTAAAGAAATGTATAGAGATCAGTTTGGAGAATTTGCTAGTGGATATTGGGGCTTAAAGGGTTAAACCTCTCTACAATGGCCAGTTTCTTCTGTTCTCAAGGTGGCTGTTGTTGAGAGGTTGATATGTTTGATTAGAGCAAAATCCACATCTTAAGAAACATGATGACTATATTGATATTTTCCAAATTACGTCTGCTCTGAAAACTTGTAAATAGAACTGACGTTAGTTGCTTCATTCAAACTTGCTGAAACTGAACTTGTAATGTATCTTCACTTATGCAAATTACCAAATTTCTCTAAGTAATTAAGTCTCCTTTAGTAAATTTTTAGTAAATTTATATTGATTATTCTCATTGTAATTTACATTTGTGTCTCTGTGTGTGTGTGGCTGTTTGGCCCAGATTAGCAAATGTTACTTGCGGACCAGTCTCTTTGTCTTGTATATTTGTAATTATTAATTATTTATTCCAATAAGGTTGAGAAGTTGAAGTTTAAGAGTTTCAACACTCATCCTAGCCCAGTGTAATTTTCTGAAGCTTGACAACAAAATTATTTAGATCGGGAACCTCCCAAACTTAAAAGGGTTGTTAGCTTCAGGTTAGCATCCTGAATAAGAGTAGATATATGTACTGTTGTTGCAGGGTTCTGATCGTCGAGATCGCACAAGGACAAGTCCATATGACTTAAGTGGGCGTGATTATTACATTGGCAATCATAACAGAGGGAGAGCATTTTCCTATGATGGAAATTCTTTCTCCAGTCATTCTGGGTAAGTTTTTATCCTAGATGTATGCCTAAGCTGAAAACACTGTACATTATGCAGATTTTTTTTTTGGTGGAAGCGGGGGGGGGGGTGGGGGAGGGGGTTAGCTTTTTTGAAACAATGTTTTGCTCTTAAATTTTTCTGTAGGTTTTATAATTGTTATATCATTGTTAGGATTCAAGCATGCAAGAGGTTCTGATACATCTTCATGTAGATTCCCCCTATGTGTTTTTCCTATATCTACAGAACATTTATATACTTGTACAGTATACATAATAATGTGCATAGTGTGATTAAATACAGTTTAAAAGAGTTAACCACAAGTAGCTTTAGTCTAGTGCCATGATTTCATGTGCCCTTAGACCAAAGTGTACTGTAGCATTTAGCAACTTTCAGTGTGTGTTTCATGACCGTTAGTATTTTTTCCCATGAGTGTGCTTGCAGGGCTCTTCTTGTCATAGACAGTCATCCTCTTTCTTCCTTCACTATTACCACTGTTTATGAGTGTGATGGGTGCTTGCTAGTGCTGCCCCGATGGTAGTCTTCATCTAGAAGCTGGCTACTAGTAGTACAAATTTCTGGATGTCTCAGGCATCCAACCTCTGTTTTTCTAAGCAGATGTTATCGTCAAAATTTACTTTGTGTGTTACTTTTGCCCTCAGATCCAGAGAAACTGGTGTAGTAGAGAAACTCTTGGTAAGAAAAGTCACCACATGTACATTTTTGATAACTTTGTCAGATAACTAAGTATTCTCTTGCATACTATGTACATGTACTCATGTTTTAGTTTGCCATTGATTCAATGTTTGAAACAAGAAAGGAATAAAAATAATTTAAATGTGGCTAAATGTACTTTAGGCAAAGTCAACCTCACAGCAATGCTGGTCAGCAGTTTTTCCAACAGTGTTGGGGGTGGCCAGCCCGATGCTTTTAGCAGGGGCACCTTGTGACTTGTATCAGCAATTGCTTGCTTGCAGTTCTTCGCAAAGTGTGTGCGCTAAAGCCTTGTAGCTTGCTTGCCAATTTTTGTGCAGTGTCTTTTTCCAGCCCTCCCTCCCTCTTTAGTTCAGGGTCAGGTAAGGGAAAAAAACTTATTGGTTGGTAAGGATTCCACTGACCAGATTGTGACGGTGCCTGGTGGGGGCCCCTCGCAGGGTTGCCATGGTTTATACCTCCTTCCTTGTGCTAGAGCATTGCCTGGCTCCGCCAACTTTGGAGGCACCAGTGCCCAAGCTCATCTGTTGGTGATAAGTTTAACCACAACATATGTTCACTGTACTTGTACAGTGGAGCCCTTTGTTATGTTGTTAAAATCAGTGTTGAAATTAAGTGTTAAGAAAATCACCAACATATTTTTAGGCTGCCAGCAAAATTGCTGGCTGTGAGAATTTGTGTGTGAGCTAATTGTCAGGTCAACAATGCCATGGATATTGGGAGTGTACATTTATTCAGAATCCTTTGCTTAGGGCTAGATTAAATTTAAAAAATTGCTTGCCCTTTAGCTGATGTTTGCTGCATGTGGCCCGAAACAGTTGCACAGAACTACCAATCCCCCTTATTATTAATTACTTTATTACACAAATGTTGCTTGCCCTTTGCCAAGCTTGTAATCAAAACATTCCAGTCTGACAGCTTGCTGCCCTTGCCCGGGGCTATTGGACAGCACTCTTGCATTGCACTGTACAATGTATATCGTAGTCCATTAACTAATTTTGTTGGTTCATTGTTGCAGCCCACATATGGCTTTATTCAGTGTTGTGAGAGAGACCTGCGGATTTTCTTCCATTATAGTCAAATTAATGAAGACCCTGAGGACCTGAATATTGGAGGTAAGGACATTTATGTTTTGTTTGCTTCACATAATAATGTAGTCTAGTCTTACCTGAACTTTTGAAAGGTTGTTTATATCTACATATATAGCATTGAAATAAATTCTTGTCTTCACCCTAAAACAGCCCATCAGTCAGGGCTGTAGCGCTTATACTGAGTGTAGGCTTCTCTGCACTTCCCTGTGGCTCTTTGGCTCTATTTTTTTCTTAAACTGGGGTTTTAATACTGTCTTTGAACTGAAAAAAATAATGATGAAAGAGTAGTTATGTACATTTGTAATGAGCCTTTTTCTGCTGTTTGACTTTGTTAGATGAAATGGAGTTTGAGATTTCTTCAGATCAAAGAACAGGCAAACCAATTGCCTGTCGTGTGGTGAGGCTTGAAGCTGGATCTGTGTCCTTCGAGGTATGTCATTGGTATCAACTAATAATTATTTACAGCACTTTTCCTTTAGTTAAAGCATGAATGAAAATATTTCACTCCCAAAAGTTCAGGAGTTCAAAAATTTTAGAAATGAATTTAATTTTATGTTGCATGCTGAAGAAAATGTCACTCTGTAGTATTTTCCCGATCTGATGCAAGGTTAGAAGTAAGAAATATTTTACATGTCTTCACTTTTGACTTTATAATTGACAGATTAAAAGAGTAATTTTTGAAATAAAATCATTATAGCTAACAACATTCTCTAGGAAATTGCCCATATCACCCCTTTTGGTCAGAATGTTTGGCATCTATTTTTGCTAGTTTTGTAATGCTCCACACAGCCTGCCAGCGGAGCCTTTCCTTCACTTGTTTGATTCCGGCCTACTCTTTGAAAGGCTGTGCGTGAATCAAGTAAAATCTTAGCTGAGTATGAGCTACTCATTGCTGGAATAAAGTTTTGAACCCAGGCCTGATATACAGCAGTGTGCTTGATAAAGCGAGCACAGTTATGACCATTGATTTAGCAATAACTGCTGTTGGCACTCGGAAAACCAGTTTTAATGAGAAAGAACAAGATTGACTAATCTAGAACCTCAGAATTCAAAGGTTTGATGCAATAGACCATTTTACAGTTGTGGCCATAGTATCCTAGCCTTTGACTGGACATGAGGCTAAGGTTGACCTTTTTTGAATCCAAACCTCTTTCTTTTTCTTATGGAAATTATTCATAGAAAATACTAGTCAGCATAAGAACAACCTTATTTAAATAATAGAGTGTGAGGGTTTGTATCAAAACAAGGTCAACTCCAACCTTTTTTTCACTTATAACTGTAAAATAGTTTATTTAGGGAGTGCCTCCTTTTCAGCTCCTTTGCTCAAAAAGTCAAAAGTAGGTTCTGCTCGCTTTGTGTACCACTCAATGTAATGGTTAATGGCTTTCATTTTCCTTTATATCCATTCATCATCATCATTGTTTGGATTTAGATTCGAAGTGAAGACAAAGTGGTTGGAATCATAGATGCTGAACCTAAACTATCATATAAGAACCATGTTAAATCTGTGAGTATGATATTATGTGATTATATAAATATTTTGCTTCACTATCACATAGTTGATATTAAGTGAATAAAAGACAATTTTTATTTTGCCATAAACTTTTACCTTTCTTGCTTGTGGAACATACTGTATTCTTTGTGTTTGTTTTTTTCTTTATTTGTTTCTTTTTATTACAGCCTTCAAACGGATTTATTGATCCTGAAATGGGTAGAGTCAGCTATGAGAGAAATGGGGTAAGTAGAATCACTAGGAACTTACATTTCTGTGTAAATCTGAAAATTGTATTTGGAATCACAGCAAACAGCTGCTTAATGGATTTGGCATCTTTCTGACCATCAGAAATTAGCACAATTTTTGTTAGATAAGTTTTTTGAGACGTCCAGTAGCACAGTCTCCTCTGTATACATACACGCACACCTTATTCCAAAATGGCGGCAATACTACTTTCCTTTCATGGTTACGTTAATTAGCCCTCTTTGCCTTGATTGCACCTGCTGAATTCAAAATGTGTTTTACTTGGAAAGGATGCAATGTAACAAAAAAAAAAGAATACAATGTAACAAAGTTGACCACTGTATGCTCACAATGACACCATTTTGTGTCCTAAATTCAGATTGCTTCTCAAAGTATATGATACCAACTACTTAGGAACAATAAAAATGTACATTGTATTGCAATGCTGTCAAATTCACTGATTGTTGGTAGTGCTACAAAGGCTTTATTTTGTTTATCACGATGTTGATTGCAAGTCATTTAAAGTTCAATTTTCTTTTTCCAGGAATATTTCTATCTATCATTCTCCCCAAGTGATGTTTGTACTTCTGGTACTCCCCTGCACAAGGGAGATAAAGTTGAATTTTATGTAGCTACAGACAAGAGGTAATGATAAAATTGGTTTTGTCAGGTTTTGTCAGGTTTTGTCAAGTGATAAGTTCTTTTCATGAGAACCATAGAGATTGCATGGGGACCAGTATGTGAGAAATGTGAGAGTTGAAAGGGTTAAACGTTAAGCTTGACTCTGTACCTTTAGCCTGCATCGCAGATGTAGTCTGTGCAGGCTTGTGTACCATCTGCCCACCAAAAGTTTGTTCATGCAGCTCAAACAAAACTGAACTATACTCATACTCTTACAGTTGTATTTAAAAGCTTTCTGTGCTGGAATGTTCTTCATTTCTTTCTTTTCTTTCATCTTTGTTTGCTTACAAATAATTTTCCTGAAACCCTAGGATAGGATGCACATCTACTGTAGGCAAAAATGCGTCTTGAAAATACATCAGTGAAGCAACTTTAGATTTTTTAAAACAATGCTGTAAATACTTGCAGTAGATATTTGTTGTTTTTGAAAATGGTATCTGATTGAGGAGTACTCTAACATTTTCTGTGTTTAATAGAACAGGGGTTGTCAGAGCTCGTGAGTTAGCCCTTTTGGAAGCAGCAGAAACTGAAAAGTGCCAGGTAAACAAAGAAAAATAATAATAAATGATACAAGTAACATGTGAGTAGAGTGCCACAAAATATACTGTACATGCACAGACCAGTACATTTGTATGACTCAGGGTCGGCAAAAAACCCTGTCTGGTAGTCCTGAACAAGTAGCAGAAATAAATTTACAAAAATGTAACTAATTTTTTTTAAAAGATACTTTATTTATTCAGTTCTAAAACTATATACATAATTATTATTCTAAAACACTAATAAAAGCTGACAAACACTAACACAAAACAAACAGTATACTCATAGAGAATGAAAATAAAACACTACATTCACTGTACAAACTAATTAACAAAAGTCTGTAGAGCCTGCTTAAAACCCTGAACAGCCCGGATACTTCTGTTAGCTAAAGGAAGAGTGTTCCATGGTGAGGGGCCAATGTAAGCAAAGGGCTTGTCCTTAAGGGTTGTGCACTTTGTTTTAGGGACTGGTATAAGATCTTAAATTGTAGGAACCACTCTCCATTCAGTACAACTTTGTGCATTTGTTGTTTGTAGATCTTTCATGATTATTAAAGCTGAAAAGTTTTTATGATGCACTAGGTTTTATGCTTCTTAGTGAGCTTAGGCCCAGTTCAGACGTTGCTCCACTCATGTGCCGAACCTAACTGATGAATTAAGTATGGCAAAAGAGCGGCGTCTGAATCAATTTGGTGCGGCAGTTTTAGTTTGGTGCGGCAAAAGCGTAAAGTCCGACAGAGTCTGTTGAACTTTTGTCAAACTTAACTTAGGCTCGACACACGGTGCGCCGTCTGAATCAGATGTTGCGCCAGTGTCACTCCAAAGACGAACTTATTCAATTAGGTTCGGCACATGAAAAGTGCGATGTCTGAACCAGGCCTTACTGTGCTTAACTTTAAAACTAATTTAAATTTTAAGCCTTACGTTAAAGTTGTAAACTTTAACTAATTAACGGGTGACATTCCTCAAATCTAGTTTTGTATGTGTGTGTATTCATCACTTAATAATAATAATAATAATAATAACTTTATTTAACGAGGGTAAAGACATTGATTACTGGTCACCCAGTAGTTTTCATAATGGCTCTCACTTGTGTTATCTTAAGTCCTGTCTCATTGATGTTTTTTTCTTTTTCAAGGGAGTTGTTTCATCAATGAAAGAGTCATTTGGATTCATTGAGAGGGCAGACAAAGTCAGTGAGGTGAGATTCTTGAAAGTCACAATCCAGTTTTCAATAAATACAGTTGAACTCCGCTGTACAGACACCTCATTATTATGGAGAGTTTTCCTTGTCCCTGGGGAAAAAGCTCTTACATTTTTTCTAAATTAAACCCGCTTAATATGGACACCCATTTATATGGACTTTAATAACATGATCTGCTTAATACGACACCCCGTTAATATGGAAACTTACTATGGAACCTTCAGTATCCATATTAATAAATGGGGTTTGTGTGTGCAGGATGTCTTAATGTAGTTAATTATTTTATTAGTTAGTCCACCTTATAAGAACAAAACAGGACTAATGTTTTTTTGTTTCTTGCAGATTTTTTTCCACTACAGTGAATTCAGTGGAAATGTTAATGAACTCATGTTGGGAGATGATGTTGAGTTTGGAATACAAACAAGAAATGTATGTGACAGAAACATACATGTATTAGAATTAATCTAATATATAGATTTAGCCAGGGCTAAAAGCGAAGCTCCCATTAATAAATTTATATTTTAAATCAAACAATAAACTTGTAATCCACAAATCAGTTAACTTAAGGGCACATTCATGTGACTTTTGAGGGAAAGGATAAGTTATTTTAGAGTGAAACATCTTGCATCGAGTTGATAGCCTTAATATATGTACACCCAAAAAATAGCAAACATCTTCTATCACATTCAAGAGCCATAATGGCTCTTGATCACAGTAGATTAGGCCTCGAAAACAAATTCTTGGAAAACAAATCAGGCCGCATTGTTTTGCGTTCGACAGGTTTACTTTACAAATCCTTGCCAACAAATCTGAGGGTGTGTAAACCAACCTTTTACACTTTTTATACATCACATCTGAGGTGAAACAGTACTTTTTATCATACAGACCTCGGACAGGATACGGCATTTCACAATTTTTCAATGTCCAGGACGATCAATCGTGGGCTTTTAGCGAAACCGTTAAAAAAATTTCCAAAATCACCCATACGGCCAGCCGGTTCTCATTTCTAGTGCGAGCTGTCAGTGTCGTCGAGTGTTTGAATGAACTTTAATGGAGATACGCTTCAACATAATAACGAATTTATTATCATCACTTTTTGTTATTTAATGGTTCCAGTTATAACGATGTGTAATGTTATAAAGCGTTTGATACGCGCGACATTTCTAAGTACTCCTGCAAGCGATGTTCATGAACGATGAAAACAAACCCCACGGACAAGCGATTAAAATTGCAAGAGAGACTACTAACAATCAATAAAAGAAATATAATTCGGTAAAACATTTACAGAGACAACAATTTTCATTCACGAAGACAAGTATTAACGTGTCTCTAAAAATCCTGAGTCTTTAAGCTTAAAGCTTAAGCTTAAGTTTATTTTGTTTTACTTTCAGCCGGCCTCCCGGTGTTTGTTTTGTTTTTCAAAGATGAACTCCTCGAAGCAAGAAAATCACTCAAAGTTTTATTTCTACAGCTAAATTTGTAACTAAATATTCTTCGGAACGTTTTTTTTTCTATTTGTCGTGAGAAAAAAAATCTGAAGGCCTTTTAAAGTTCTGTAAGCTTATATACTAGATCAGATCATTGACTCAAATCTTAACAAACGTGCAAAAACTTGCCGCATAAACTGTGCTCGACTTCATGAAATTAGATATAACAAAAACAAACATCAAATACAATAATTACTCAGGCTTACCATTCGAGATTCAGTTCCTGAAAGATATCAAGGAAGGCCATAGTTGCTTGAGACTTTTAAACCCTCTTACGCATTGAGCAAGGTGAAAGACGAAAACGATGCCATCCGAAATCGGATTACCCAATTTTAACAAGCGACGCATTTCTCAACCAAAAACCCAATAAACAAACCAGCCATGGATAACAGAAGACTCTTGATAGCAGCTGTATTTCATTTTGTACATCAAGTGGAAAAAGACAGTTAAAAACATCACAAGTTGACACAAAACTCTGTCAAAGTAAACAACTTTCAAGATGCTGCATAAATTTTCCGCATGAACTCACCTGTCAAATTTTGACCAATCAGAGTACAAAAAATTGGACGTGAGCGTGACCAACGTGACCATGGTAAGAAAAGGTCTTCCCCGCCTTTATTTTTTAAAAAAGTGGCTGAATTTTCGCGTCCGAGGTCAGTTTGAAATCAAAATCTTGACAGTCTTGGGGCCATAGTGACATAAACACAACATATTTCATATGAATCATTGGAAAAAATAGACTTGAGCCTGCGATCATTTGAAACTGGTAATTTGTCAGCGGATAACTTCAAAAAAGTACTCGACCTCGATGGGTCGACACTTGAGCCCGCGGTACGGTCAGGTGACACTTGTCAGCGGATATCCTGTTTTGACAGCTGTCAATTGATCACAACATTGATGTGCAATTAGTTTTCTCTTGGGCTCCCAAACTAGCAAGAAACTGTCAGAGAAAACATTGGTTTCCCTGTGGTGCGGACGGACGGTCGGGCGTACGGTCACGTGATTACCAAATTTTCTCGGATGGGTAGATTACCACATTTCCTTAGCTATGGAGCTCCGTCCACACGCGCGCGCTTCGCGCGCGGGTGGAGCTCCGCTAATAATTATCAAAGCAAGTTATCTCTTTATATTATACGTGTAAATAAAATGTGCTTAAGCAAAATTAATGCAATCGGTAATAAAACACAATATTCAATGAGGAGAACATTTCTATAAGAGCTGCAAATAATTTTTTTTCTTGAAAGGACATACATTGCAATTATGTCCTGCTAAGTCTGACACCATTTTTGTCAAGCAAAACAAAAATGTGGTTGATTCAATCAAGGAAGCCTTAAGCGTCCTAAATGAAAATATTGCATGGTAGGTGAAGGATTTGGAAGTAAACTGATTACTGCTGCCTATTCACTGCAACCAAAAATGATAATTCTTGGTGTTAGCTTTTTTTGGATCTCATGTCCAACTGCTGTTATGATTAACTTGTTTATGAGTCAGTTGTAGTCAATTATTGTCCAGTGATTATTTCATCTCTGTCTTTATGAATTGTGTTCATCATCATTATCTATTTATTTTTTGATCAATGACTTTACCACACACTTGTAAATAGTTAGGAGTTGTGGACAACGAAAGGTGAACATCAGTTGAATTACAGATTGTTTTATTTTACACTGTCCCCTAAAAATATCTATAAAAATTTAAAAAGTTGCTCTTGTCAAAAATAACGTTAACTGTCTTGCAGGGTAAGGAAGTTGCTGTACGTGTGGAAAAGTTACCTGAAGGCACAGTGAAATTTGAAGATGTCAGCAGTGTTAGATATCAGGGAACTGTGGACCGGCCCTTGAGTAAATCTGCCGCAAAGAGGCAGCATGATCCATTACATGGAAAAATTGTCTACACACTGCCTGATAATGAAGATATCGAGGAGGAGATTGTTTTCTCTGAGAGAGACTTGCAAGGAGACTTCTCCTTGAGGGCTGGAGACTTGGTGGAATTCAATATTGCAGTAGGTGGGTTATAAACTCCTGGGACCCATGTCTCAAAATAGTTATTTTAAGCAATGTTATCATTGCAGTTGTGGGTGATTAGCCATAGTTTGGGAAAATGTTGAATCTATACTTATGGTTTTGTTTTTTAGCTTCGCACTAGCCCTCCTTACCTCTTAAACGCCCATGGGTGGTATTTTTTTTTTAACATAATATGAAGTTGGTTTTTGCACATCAGACTCAATAGCTGCTGGATTAGTCTACAGTAACTGTTGTATCACTTTGTTGATTCATTAGTTTGTGGTTAAAAATGATACATTTTTTGCCAGTAAATGTCTTGCTATTGTACATTATGGGTTCTCTGACAATTTTTTTTTCTGTCTTATTATTTAGATCGCCGTGACTCACTTAAAAGAGCTGCAAATATCAGCTTGGTTGACGTAGCAGAAGCAGATGAAGGAGAAATTAGAGAAATGGTACTTACTTAAAAGTTAATTTAGTCCGTGATTATTAAATTTTCCATCGATTTACAGGTAATGGTCCAAGATTTCTTACTATTTCTATACTATTGACCACATGTTGGATGTGTGTATTCCTAGGGTGTTGTCGTGTCATTAAAGGAAGGATTTGGTTTTATAAAATGCTGTGACAGAGATGCTCGGATGTTCTTCCACTACAGTGAACTTCTTGACTCCGTAAGTGACAAGCTCTGATATTAATATTTTGCCACTGACTGTTGAATTGTAGTATAGATTTAGCCAAGGTTAAAGGCAAAGCCCCTGTAAATAAGTATATAATTTACTTCAAACAATAAACTTGTTATCATATTTGCAAAGAAATCCACCTGGAATTGAGCCTGCGATCAGCTGAAAACTAGTAACTTGTCGGCGGAGAACTTAAAAAAAAGCGTAACCTCGATGGGTCAACACTGGAGCCCGCAACATGGTCATGTGATACTGGTCAGAAGATACCGTGATTTGACAGCTGACAATTTATTGACCGCAACAAGGATGTGCAATATCATGTTGCAAGGTCCAACACTGGCTAGAAAGTGTGACATTTCACCTTGGTTTCCCTGTGGGCTGACAGATGGATGTACAGTCATGTGACTACCAAAATTTCTCAGATGGATAGATAACCAAATTTTCTTAGCTATGGGGCTCCTCTTGCATGCATGGCACTCTGCGATAACAAGCATTTAAGATATCGGTAATGAGTGTTGTGGGTTTGTATTTGTGGCTACAGGTAATTATAGGGCCTGGTATTTGCTTAATGGCTTTAACATTATTTTTCAAACCCAGACCAAGGTGTAAGTGTTTTTTTCTTTTGACAAGACATACACTGTATATTTAACCATGAGTCTATGTAATGTTTGTCTCTCCCATGGCCTACATTGTTGCCAGAATAGTAATTGTTTTCCCAAGAAAGTCTTCCTTATTTGAAATCGTTAAGATTTCTATATAATCTTACTGGTTGTTTTACATCAAATTCACAGATATTTTTGTTGTAAAGAAGGGTTTTATATGGCCAAGTTTAACAAAATGGCCTATTTTTATGCCTGGAGTCAGTGTTCAGTTATTTGCAGTAAAGTATAATTTAAAAATTGTAGGTTAAAAGTGAACGTCTTTGTATAAGATTTTTAAACTCTCTTGATAGGCACACCAGATTCAAGTTGGTGATGAAGTGGAATTTGCAATTTCAGAGGTTGGTTATGCATGTTTCTTAACATCTAGAGTTTTTCTTCTCTAGTGGCACAAACATGTGTATTTTAAAAGTGTTCCATTCATTTGATAACCATGATAACTTGAACAAGTGCCCAATTTATGAACCTACTTAGAGCATTTTGCCATGTTTGTTAGGACATGTCTGCTATTAAACGTCTGCATGCTATCAGAGTAAGAGTTGTACCCAAAGGGACCATTCAGATGGAGGTGAGTTGAAACAAAGTTGCATTTAAGATTGCTGCCAATACTGTAACATACCAAGACATGTACCCTTAAATTTGAATGAATTTAATTCAATATATTCTCTTACAGAGTGTATCATCCCAAATATATAAAGGTTATGTTGAACGAGAGCCATGTTATAGCAGCCGCAGTCCCAGAAAGGACAGCAATAGGTGAGTTATATTCTGTAGTACAGCTACAATCTTGCTCTACTAAATCAGACACATAACCACTTGAAAACGTACCCACTTGAACTAGCTTTAACCCCTCCTTAAAAATTCTGTCCCTTAACCACAATGACAGTGTCTCTCCTAATGCATTTCCCCTCAATTTGTTACCAAACAAAATCATTTTATTGACCAGTGTGGAGTAAATGCCACATTCAATGTCTCTGTCATCTTTTCTCCTTTCTTTTCCCTTCCTTTTCCATTATTTGAGGTTGTCTCCCTGTTTCGTTGGCTAAAGCCAAATAATTTAAATAATATGAGTCTTTGGCCTCAAAGTCAGTTGCTTGCATCAAAACACTGGTGCAAAAAAGTGATGTCAAATTGTTTTGTAGAAACAGTTGCTGCCATTTGAAATCAACAGCTTTGATTTGAGAGGGGCGACACAGTTTGGAGACATGGTAATAAGCTATGACTATTCACAAAATTATTGATAGTGATTTAGAGAAATATAAACGTGCAAAAACTAACTAGGTAATGTTCTGGCCCTGGTTGTTCAAACGTTGGATAGCACTATCCACCAGATAAATCACTGTCCAGCGGATAGCGTAATTGATTTCCGTAATACTTATCTGCTGGATACTGATTTATCCGGTGGATAGCGCTATCCAACGTTTGTACAACTGGAGCCAGATGTTCCGGTGACCTCATTATGCCATTAGCTAAAGAATTGGAAACTAAATTAATGAGAGTTCAAAGTGAGTGAAGTAGAGCTAGATAAAGACTTACGCATGGATTCCAATTCGATTGGCTTTGTAGTGGTTTAACAGCTGTACCTAAGGAATGCACTAAATTAATTTGAATGAAATGTTGTTTTTCTTAATGTTTCTAAGGTGGAGTTCAATCTGTCTCAAAGTCAAAGAACTGGTTTCAGGAAAGCTGTGAATGTGACTGTTGTGAAGAGAAACAGTGAAGTAAGACACAAGGTAAGATAATAATATTTTATCAACAGAGGTAAAATGTGTCTTACTTGTAGTTACTGTAATTTAGCTTGTTATGTTTATGAGAACACGTCCATTTATAATCAAGTTAATGGGTCCCAATTTCCTGAGAGTGACCTACTCCAATCTTGTCCAAAACAATTATTTTAACCATACACCCTCAAGAAAGGTTGCGAGTTTTGATGAAGTAATCACCAAAGGAAAAATGCTTTGATCCTTCTCAAATTCTATCAATTATTGCTTTAAGGAATAAAATTGTGAGATCAGTCTGGAGAATCTGCATATTATGGATACTGGGGCTTGAAGGGTTATATTTTCACTGAAGAAAAACCCCAGTATTACATGAATTTTCTTTTTTTCCTACCAACCAGCTACTGTAATTTAACAGAGAAGTCATGTTCTTTTGATAGACCCTTCCACACGATGATTGTGAACATGATTGTGGCTAACAAATCCTACTCAAAAGTTTTTGTTGTTAGAGTTTTGGGGCCATGTGTTTCATTAACATTAACAGAGTTGATTTGTCAATCATGTCAATTAACTGCTAGACAACGTTAATTTTTTAAGGGATTTGTTGCTACACTAAAGGAAAACTTTGGCTTTTTGGAAACATCAGAACATGACAAGGAAGTGTTTTTTCACTACAGGTATGTATCAGATGTGCACTAAAAATAAATAGATAATTTAATCGATTAATAAATGAAACCAAAACTACTTTGTAAATCAATAAATTAAACAATATTTAGCATATCAACGTGCCTTAGAATTATTCTACTGTCTTGTAAGCCGTAATTTGTTCAACAGCTGCAGTCAACCTCTAAGCAACCCCCAAAATGCAAATCTTTGAGGTTTTAGGGAGTGGTCTGGACACGTCCACTGTTTGGAAGAAAGTTTATTGCAAACAAATTATTTCTAATTGACAGTAAGTTATGTGTTGTTTCATGTTGTCACTATAAGTTTTTTAACTGGCCAGCCGGGTCTGACTTTTGGTAACTGCCTTAAAATAGACTCATTAAATAATTCAATAGACCCTTTCACGGTTTTTTCAACTTTTGACACGGACAAAAATGAGTGAAATTGCTAAGTTGAGGGTTGTCGCTAAGATTTCAAGTTGCCGGGTAAATACAGCAAGTAGGCGGGGAATCAAACGGCTAGGGATTTCTTTTGGTTCTATTTTTGTTCTATTTTCCAATAAAAGTAGCCGGGGGCCACTCTCTTAGTAGCCGGGGAAAATCTACGGCCCCCGGCTCTTAATGACAACCCTGCTAAGTTTGAAAGTGATATGTCTCAAACGAGCGAAGATATTATATAGCTTTGAGAAAATTTACCGACATTTAAATGGTGGGCAAGTTTGTGCCCCCCACCACACAAACGTCTGTAAAATTTTGCGACTTTGAGAAGCTATATCTTTGTTAGTTTCGAACAAATCATCTTCAAACTTGGTAATTTTATTAATTTAATCTGCGCTCTTTACAGTGGAGTTGACAGATTTTCACTAACTCATCCATGTCAAAGGCTGAAAAAAAAAAACCGTGGGAAGGTCTAAAGCTCTTGAGAAATCTCCACAGTCAAATTTCCACCTCCATTACAGTGAATATGATGGTGATCCAAACGAGCTTATACTTGGTGATGAGATGGAATATACAATCAAATGTAAAAATAGCAAAGTCAGTGCAGAAAGGGTTGTTAAGCTGCCGCAGGGGACAATTGTTCGGGAGGATATTCTACCAGAAGTTTACATTGGACGAGTGCTCAGGTCTCTAAGGAGGGCTGATCCACAGGTGAGTGAAGTGCTTTTCTAAGCCTTTTAGTGGCATAGCCTCGGTCGTTGGAACGTTGGATAAATTTCTATCCCACAGATAAGTGTCAGGAAAACCACTTGCGCTATCCAGTAGATAGCATTATCCACCTTTCTAACATCTGGTCCATGAACTTCAGCTTATGACAAAAGAAAGCTACTGAGACTTGTCTGCATAACTGTAAACAGTAAATATGTGTATTTGTTGTTCTTCGAAGGCAACAAAAAGGAAAACGTAGGCAGCTGTGTGCACTATGTACAGATGTAGGGCATCAGTTTTACACAAGTTAACTTTGAACAGAAAAGACAATTTAGGACAGACTTGACTTTAAAACTTCTTAGCAAGAAAATGAAATTGAATATGGGGCAGTGTATGAGTACGATGCAGTTTACCCTTGTTTTTGGGAGACCATTTTTTACAAATCAAGTCAATAAATTTGGTGACAAATGACTCAAATTGGGGGGTTGTGACTCAAATTGGAAATAGACTTAATAGGGATAATGGTTTAGGATATAGGAAGTCGTGGAATGTCAGACTGAAGCTCGTAGAGTTAGCATAGCAGTCCAATCAAAACTGAAGGCATTCAAATTTTTATTATTGAACTTGTACTGTGCAAGTCCAGTTTATTACATACTTGTATATTACTTTTGCAGCAAATAGAGTATGCTGGGTTGATTGAGCGCATCACATGTGAAGGTCCAGACAGTGAGGAGGAGAATGGTGTGGAAACAGAGAAGGATGATGAATTGTCATTTTCTGTTCAGTATGGCATCACAAGTTTAGTGGATAAAAAGACAGTCCTGCAGCCAGGCGATAAGGTAGGCATATTAATCACATCACCTCTATTTATGTGAACTTTAGTTTTGTATTCCTGGCTGTATATCGTGCCAGTTCTATTATAGTCGAGTTCATGTCAAATTGAGAGGGTAAAACATCTTTTAGACATAAACGCTTTTTTAGACGCTATTAATGCACTAGTTTTTAGCAAACTCTACTACTGTTCTTCCGTTTGGTCTAAACTCTACTTCGCTGCTAGGGTCATAACCTGTCCGTGAAAATTTGATCAAGTCACTTCTGTTCTTAGAGAACTAAAATGTCTACCTGTCACATCCATGCTTGTCTACAGGGATGGCATACTAGCTTTCAAGTGCTTAAGGAGATTGGCTCCAGCCTATCTGGCTAAAAAATGTAAAACGAGGTCTGAAATTCACAACAGAGACATGCGCGACAAGAATAAGATTGACTTTTCAGGGTACAGAACTGCCGCAGACCAAAGGACCTTTCATTATCGGCCCGTTTCACTGTGGAAAGCCTTACCTGAAAGGCTCACTAAGTTAACAAACATTGTGACATTCAAGAAGGCACTTACGCGTTATTTAAAATCGTCTAAGTAAGCAGTCTATTTTTAAGACAGGGTTGCTTATATTACTTTTGTCTTTGTAACGGAGAGAATTAGAGGCTTTGTTACTGATAGCTTGTTAAAATCTTGGGAATGTGTAGTTTTATAGTTTTATTTTTTGTTTTATATTTTTATCTATATTTTTTTATTCGTGATATTGATGTGATTACGTATCAATTTAGCCTTCTGGGAAACTGCCTACCTACCCTTCCCCTAAGCTAACACTACCACTTACTTCTCACTTAAGGCAAAATGATGGCTTAGGGGAGGGGTAGGTGGGCAGTTTTCCAGAAACCCAAATTGATCCGTAATTACTTTGAAAAGCCCTATATGGGGAAATAAAGTTATTAAATATTAAGTAGATTGTTGTTAATTTTGGGGGCCGTTAAACGTTTTTATTTTGTCAATTGCTGCCCTCATTTCTGCTGCTGCTGCTACTGATGTCTAGTGTTGGACTCCTGTGTGATAAGTTAAGCTTGCTACAAACTGTCTCGGGAACATAAAGGCTGGTTTACTCTGACACCATGTAACATTCTAGTATTTGCTTGCACCGAGGGAATTAACGAATTAACGATAAAGGGGTGAAAGATAAACAGTTTGACCTCTACAAAGCATCCTTTTCTTAAGTGGCCACCCTGTATTAAGCAACAAGTTGACAGAACCCTGAACAAATTCTCAGTAAATCATGTAAACGGAAATGTTCACCTCTACTAAGCTGCCGTAGCCACCTTCCCGCCGTCGTAAGTTATTTCCTATTGTTTTATACCTCTATTAAAGGGGGTATGTCACGCAATTTGTTTCAAAAAGCTAAAACGTCTCTTTGCATCAATTGAAATCTAAAAATTGATATTCCTGTTTTGTCATTTAAGACTACACTCAGGCATTGAAACTGTTTACTGTCCACAGTTGCAAAGGATGGCAAGGATGGACATGGATTGAAACTTGAGAAAATGTTGAAATGCTGTTCCTGCCAAAATCACCAAAAAAGGCTATTACTGGCTCCGTAATAAAAGATGTTCCATCATCTTCATAACTCTTCAGGAGAATTTTTCTTTATGGGTAACAAGGCACCAAGTAATGGCTTAGCATAAAATTGACCAAAGAGATCAATATCTTCATGACAAAGCCCCTTTAAACAGCTATGAAGAGTTAACTTTGGCTTTTTTAGCAAGTTGAGCACAGAAATAACAGGTTAACTTTCTTTCCATTTAACATTACTTTAGGTCCGTTTTCAGCTGGGCGTGGATAAAATCACTGGGAAAGAGAGAGCCATGAAAATAGTCAGCGTACGTCAACGCGTGCGAGCACGTGTTGAGTCAGTCAAAGGCCAGGTTTGTTTTCCTTCAGCATTACTATTTACGAGTACATTATTTTGGAAAACATGAATTTGGTTTATCAACTTAGTAAGGCATTGCTAAGTGAAGTCTTCAAAACGTAGGTAATGAAAATAAAGTATTACTCGCGAGAATTTGCTTATGTTTTGTTTTTGTTTTGCTCAGTTCGGTTTCATTGCTTATGAAAACGAAGAAGGAAAGAATCTCTTCTTTCACATGAGTGAACTGGATGGTGATATGGAACTACAGGTAACCATATTTTGGTTTACGTAGTGTTGATTGTATTTTCTCTGTTCCTATCCATATTCCATGCTGTTTTATTGATGTTGCAGTTAGATATTTTATTATTTGGTGTATTTCATTAATTACTTCATTGTTTTAATTGTTACATCTAGGTTCTCGGCTTTTTGCCATACATCTTTTTAAGAGCTTAAACCAATGTTAAACAATTTTCTAAAATCATCCTTTTTTTCCCACTTCAGCCAGGAGACGAAGTTGAATTTGTCGTTGTCCAGAATCAGAAGACTCGTAAAATGAGTGCTTGTAGCCTGAGGAAAATGTGGTTAGTGCAAGATATATAATGGCTGTCCATCCTTTTACTTCTGTCCCTAGTCAAACATGGAGACACTTAAAATGTGTCAAATGTTTTGAGTTGAAAAAAATTCAAGAAAATCATCAGTAAAGTTTAATTGGAAGGCAAATGGTATCCAGGGTGCTAAAGATTTCATCTCCAACTCGAAAGTTAGAGCTATGGCCAGCGCTTCAGTAAGTTGGTACCCTCGGAAAGCAGAAAAGCGTCCTTCATTTAAGCTGCCCTCATGGAGAACTGTCTCACCACTGGTGAATTCATCCGTTACCAATTTGTTCAAACCGTTCCAGTAAGTGTTTGTTTCGTTTTTCTCGCAGCGAATCTCAGCGGCCTGAAAGGCTCATCCGCAGAACATATTCTGAAGCTACGGATAGTCCAGGACCCAGGTAAGAAAAACACGCAAGCGCGCCAGGAAGTTTGCCTGGACTTATCTCGTACCCAGATCTCTTTTCGACGAAGACTTACCCAGACGTCTTATCGGCGAGGATGCCGACAAGAGATCTGGGTTCGGGATTATGGCTGTGCATGGTCCCTGATGCACCTTTTTCACCAATAATAAATCTTAACGTGAGACATAACGGCTTAAGTCTTTCGATCAACCCAGTCAAACCTTTCCATTTTAATGTGAAGCTTTAGCAAGTACATCTAACGTTAGTTTTTATGTCGTAAGCTGTTAAGTTCCTGACATGGTTCGAACCAATGACAACCCAGAATACTCTTTGTCGGGCGCCCCTAACTTCCTCTAATGAATGCGGGAGCAACAGATTGATGTACGTGTTGTAAAGGACTAAATTCCTCTTGACAATCTGGAGAAAAGCGGGGGAAAAAACTAAATCTGTTGACATGATTTAGTCACGTGACTTTCTTTGGTGCATTGTTATTCCATTCTCCTAGGGGTTCTCTTTCCGCATTTGTTTCAAAGTTGAGCAAAATAATGTTGTCACACTTATTTGTAGTCTCATTAGCGAGACCGTAAGAGAAACTGCGGATGCCCTGTCTGTCTTAATTTTCAACATTTAAAAAAGTGTTGATAGTTTCAAGTGGTTCGGGGCGTAAACGCTAACGCTAGTGGTTTGCTAGCCTTGTACTCGGATTCTAGTTTCTTACTAGCATACTAGTTTTATTTTATTTCCGTTAGGTATTAACTTATTATGCATGTAAGTTTAAAATATGTTTCAGTTGTTATTTAAGTCAGTGTGAATTAAGATACTGATTAAGATACTCAAGATACTGATTCGATATTGATTCATTTTTGTTTCAACAGAGTGGAGGTGATTCGCCAGCCGACAGGACCAGACGGCACGAAAGGATTTACACAGGCACGAGTCCTCTTGTACAACTCCCGCACATCGGACAAGCTACAAAATGGGACATCAACTGAGGAGGGAAGCGCATTTGAGGACCTTGTGGCCCAAATATTTGATCAGGATTAGCAGAAAAGGAACTTAGCACGAACGTTATATATCCAGAAAAGGACTTCTGTAAAATAGAAAATTGCATGCGTTTGGATCGACTTTAGTGTTTCAGCCACAAAACAAACTCGTGTCAAGCAGTTGCTAGTATTTTAATGGTTAGGTCTTGCTACCAGTAGATGCAGCTTCGAATCAGTGGAGAAAAAGACTCATGGATGTGGTTAACAAAATAATGTTAACCGTTGAATACGTCGTAGGCTAGGTGGCGTATCATATTCTAACCACTAGCTTCTACTAGATTTCAGCATGTCACTAGATAGTTAAGACCCTACATTTACTCAATACGTTCCTTGTGTGAAAGAATTTTTTGTACTCGATATGATTGTTTTGCATGCTTTATGTTTATTTCGTTTATTTTTTTTTGATTTTTTTTTTCAATTCCTGCACGAAGCCACAACGAAAATAAGTAACCAGAGACGGAACCGTGGACCCACTCTTACCTTGGACGTGCAATTGTAAGATTACATTGCCGAAAGGATAAACAATTGAACATGGTATCTCAATTATCCACGCATCGCAAGGTAAACTCCCTTTACCTTGTTTTGTAAAATCACTGAAACAGAAGTAATACATAAATGACGTTGTAAATGAAATCATCAGTGATATTGCGATTGATTGTTTAAGGCGGTCTCAAATGGGACAGATTGGTTCAATAGGAACGGTGATGCTTTAGTATTTTGTAAAGGTTTGCGCACGAGTGAGAATAAGTAGAAATTGTATTAGGGTAGTTACTTAATTAGATAGTGAATGTCAATGAAGTCCCTTTATAAAGTAATAAACTACAAGAAGAATCGCGATTTAAGGTACAGCAGAGTTCGGTTGCTTTTAGGGAAGACTTCACGACCATTTATTGGCACCCAATAATTATGATCGTTCTATACCATAAAGGCACTATGTTTTTAAAGGGTATTCAAAAGTGATGTCTTGGTTCAATTTTATCCTTGTTTTAATGTTTATTTTCCTTTGTTTTGGGGTGATAATGAGTTTAGAACAAAGGAAAATAAGATTTAAACCAAGGACAAAATTTAACCACAACAGTGACATTTCGTCTTTGATTAGCTTCATAAAACCCCACATCTCAGCATTCTAGTTACAAGCCAAATGAAGCTCCAAGTTACAAATAGCCCAAATCCTCCCAGGTGCCCATAATCTGTCATACATTGCAGCAATCATTTCTGTTCTCCTTCAAATAAAATTCATTTCATAAAGTGAAAGATATTGCTCTTGGCCTCATTTTGAAAGTGAGGTTTTTTTGAAACTCGAAAATGTCGGCTTATTGGCTTGCTGGTTGTTTTTGTGTACCTCAATCCCATTTCACGGAATATTTTGGTGATTCCGTAACTCTAGTCAGTGAGCGCCCTCAAAAAAGAAAAATGTATTCACCATGCATAAGGTGTTAGTCAAATCCATCCTACTTATAAGAAAGGCTGTTTTGCATTTCCATGTAGTGCACACAGTGCACTACATGCATGCACCAAACATTACAACATGATTTTTAGCTCGTTAATTTATTTTATGGCACTTACTGCTCTCTTTTAAAATAAGGAATGGTTTTTGTGTCTTGCTAGACAATTCCTAATCTGAGTGTCAAACAAGGAATCGACGAGCTTGACATTAAAAGCCCAAGGGTGAAAAATACGGCAAGGATTTTCTTCCGCTGAATAATTCAAAAATTGCTTTAAGATTAGTTCAATTGAGCGGGATGAAAACTGTACAAAAGAGCTAATGACACATACCAGTTTTAAGGTTTTGAATTGAATTCGAATAAAAAAAAAGGCGATTTGAGTAACAAGGTACAAACAAAGAAATGAAAACGGCGAATCCCGACTGCTGGAAACGTGACTCGTGTTGTTTATTTAAGATCGAAAGCTAACTGCAATCATTGACAACAACCTTTTCTGATACGTAGAAAACTAGCGAGGCAAAATTCAATGAAAAACGGCAAAATTTAGATTCATACAGAAAAAATGGAGAACAGAAGTACAAACAGAGCAAAAATGTCCAATAAACGGTGCATAAAAGCAAGATTGCAGTACTTACAGGGCGGTTATAAAGCTAGAGAAGCGACATCACGAGCCACCTGTTTTGTTTTTAATACTTTAGCGGTTTTCCTGGCCTACTTGCTTGATTCTCCCTTCAGATTTTTTGTCTGAATAATAAAATTAACTTTTCCCTAGCTAATGCTACTAATAGCGCAAGTTTAGAAAGCAAAATGGTTTGAAAATGACGGTTTTTGCTCATTCACAAACAACAAACAAACTTGTGAATGAAGCTGCCAACGATTCCGCCAGGGTTAGCGGGCAAAATCGTAAAATACCGCCCGCTCTCGGAACCAATCAGATTGCAGGATTTGGAGGATTCTGCCCGCTCGCAAGCTTGGAAAAAAATAAAGTATGTTCTTGCCCATGCTAATGAGATTCCATCTCGAAAAAGAGTTCTAAGCGGTGCGCCCTGTACTACTTACAACTGGGTCCGCCGCTAGGTTACTGTCAACAGACCGAAGTCCAACAGGAAAAGTAAGTTGTCAACGGTTTGTAGAAGTCAGTTTGCCTGCTATGCGAAATTTCTCGTAACTCGTCACACATTACCCGCCAATATTTTACTGCGTGACGCGGCAAAACAAATGTCTTCGAAGGAAGCTTGAAGTCAGCGGCTTCACCTAGAAAAAAACTTTACAGACAAGTGGCCGGTATTCTCTTGACTTAAATAAAGGCAAAATAAGGTGACAGCTTTGATTTCTTGACGCCATTTTATTCTGACTTGCTCAAATTTCCTGTAGAAAAGATGAAAAACAATCGCTGTTAATTTATACCTCGAACCGTGTCCAACATGTTCCTATCCTTACCCTTATTAACCCTTAAAAACCCCTAAGATCAAAATTTGAATTCTCATTTGTTGCAACATCAAGAAAATTCATCTTGTGCGACCATGTCCCTAATTCTCATGACCACTCTGTTTTACAAAGCATTAATATTACAAGGAGAAATTTGATGCTGATCACTCTCAGGGGGTTAAAGGATTAATACCATACAGAATTCATAACGAACAGCAGTGTTAGAAGTTCTATACCAGGAAGTAAACTAGTGGAAACGTCTTGTGGATAAGGACGGAGATTTCTTCTAAAAGAATTTGTCAAGTAAACGTACCTTTTTATTTAGTTAGGGACTGCACATGTATTTGACTTCGATGTACTTGGATGACCAAACGGGACAAGGGTTTCCGTAAACGTCATTGGAAGCATGAAGCTCACAGGAGACTTTCCCATCACAAGCACGTTTTATCTGTAAAAATTGCAAATTGTACAGTGAAACTCCGCTTTATGGACATGCGCTTGATACGAACACCTCATTATTACGGACAGTTTGCTTTACCCCTGGGGAAAGAAAGCCCTTACATTTTCTCTAAATTTAACCCGCTTAATACGGACACCTCATTATTACGGACAGTTTGCTTTATCCCTGGGGAAAGAAAGCCCTTACATTTTCTCTAAATTCAACTTGCTTAATACGGACAGTTTGCTTTATCCCTGGGGAAAGAAAGCCCTTACATTTTCTCTAAACTCAACCTGCTTAATACGGGCACCTCATTATTACGGGCAGTTTGCTTTACCCCTGGGGAAAGAAAGCCCTTACATTTTCTCTAAATTTAACCCGCTTAATAGGGACACCCCGTTAATTATAATAAGGACACTTTTTATAGCCCCTCGGTGTCTGTATTAACGGGTTTGACGGTAATTTGTTTGCCTATGAAGCACTTAGGAGTTCTTAAGGTGGCTCCGTAATTAATACAAGAGCATTTAGCTGTGACAAATTTTCCGTCATAACTTTTTCGATTTTAACTCGGTGGCTGCGAAACTTTGCAAAGAACAACAGATATCATTCGGCAATAATACAAAATATTCCGATTTCATTGATGGTAAATATTTCTTGAGAAATTAGCGCTTTAAAGGACCCTACTGTTCAAAGAAAATTGCGTCTAGTAAAAAATTTTGCTGATATTTTTTACTGAAATTTGTGGTATCGGCTTCAATTGATATAATAAATATGCCAGAGGAATTTCAGAAAAATCGTTGGAGCAGAAGTCCGCAACTAAAAGTCGCTCAAAACTTAGCTGTGAAATTGTTTTGGAATTTCAAAAATAAATTACTATCAGGAAGAAGGGGACACCTCTTTCAATTTTCGGGACAAGTAAATTCAGTGTTTGCTAATTCTTAAAACAGAAGCCGATTGCCTCTCGTGCTATTCTTTAGAGGATATTTTTCAGTTTTAGAAGCACTATAAATTGCTCCAAACTTTGCTCTGACGTCGAATGACTTGTTCCTCGACATTTTTAAAATATCCCTTGGCAGTTTTGGTTCAAACTCCTGCTACATACATTTTGATGTATTGCAATGCATCCTCAACGGCTTTTCCTGCTGTACGTTGTTTCCAATTCAGGAAAAAGGTATTGGGATTGTAAGCTACCTTGTATCGAAGCTCAGACAGAACTGTCGAGCACCTTTGTTTATGACCAGAAAATGAGCACGGGCGGCAACTCTGCGAGGCAGGGCGGATAAATGTTGGGCGGTGAAACGAGCGCTCCGCTCTTCATTTAATGTGTGATGCGGAGTAGGACTGGCACGAGCGCTCTTTTCCTCGCTTCCGGTGCGCTTGAAGGCCGGCGAAATTTTCCTTTTTGCAAACCGGAAATCCTATTTTCTTTCTGTAATTTCAGGCTACAATGTTAAATAGATAAATTCGTTTCATAACAATATCAATAAACAGTTTCATATGTTTGTGTCTGTACGTCTATAAGTCAAACTTGTTGGTCGTATAATGCCAAAATTTGAGTTTTATTTGAAAGTGTTGAATACCTCCCCCTTCCACTAAATATAACCTAATGGTCTTTCACCGTTTCGTTTGCAAAAGCTTAACACTTCTTAACCTCAATTTTTACATATGTTAAAGAGGGATAAATTTTATATAACATAACAAAAAATTAGATTGATATATATTGATATAGTGGCGTTGTACTTCTTCAAACTTTGCTTCTCGGGTGCAACGCGCCATGTCGATTCGCGCAATGCGTTGCAAATCCGGCAACCGCATGTAAACAAAATTTATTGAGGTTAGTTGTAAGGTTTTTTCTCCGTTTTTCTCTCTAAAACAAAACAAGGTAAACAGTAAAAACTGAGGGGAAACTAATTTTGAAGTTTCGAAGAAACAGAAAGACGTATGAGATGTTTTTTTCAAAATTAAAAAGAAGGATGATGGTAATTGAAATTAGCATAATTTCACCTTGCACGAGCTGCACGCATTTATAAAATACACGTCATCTACTGCTGTCTTTTAGTTTTGCCATGGATGACATGGATGAGATTTTCCTTCGTGTTTTAGACAGTACTTAGTTGTTTTTGTTTTGGAATAACATCGACATTGGCGAGTAGCAGAACGAAAATATAATTCAGTGGTAGAGTCATGGAGGTAATAAGAAACTCTTTGAAAGAGATGTTTGTCTACTCCAACTAAAACTCCCGCAAAAATAGCAACATTTGCCTCTCGGAGACAGCGTACCAGCACAAAGGAAAGAGGAAGAAGTGCAAGAAAACAAATCAAGCTGCCATAATTCAGTGACAGCGGCAGTGTGTAATGTACAAACCATATCGAAGTCGAAAACAAGCGACATTTCTAAGCAGAGTCCCAGTCCACTGCATCACACCTTTTTACTCGGACGCGCTCGTTTCACCGCCCAACCTTTATCCGCCCTGCTGCGAGGAATTCGCACCTCAGCGAGGGGGGACGAATGACAATGATGCCCATGTCTGTGAACAGATCTGTATAAACATGTATTGCAGAGCAAAACATAATAATCAAGAAAAAAAATACCCATTCATTGAAGGAAGGAGTGACAAAACTTTCAGAGTTGTAAATTTATTCACGGGCAGTATTTTTGCGATAATTTTATTTTGCACTGTGATGTTATTCGATTCACAGGCATGGTCATCATTGTCGTTCTCCCCCCTGGGTGAGGTGCGAATTCCTCGCAGAGCTGCCGCTCGTGCTCATTTTGTAGTCATAAACAAAGGTGCTGGACAGTTCTATCTGAGCTCTGATACGAGGTAGCGTCCAATCTCAATACTTTTTTCCTGAGTTGGAAGCAACGAACAGCAGTAAATGTCCTTGAAAATGCATTGCAATACATCAAAATGTACGCAGCAGGCGTTTGAGCCAAAACTGCCGAGGGATATTTTAAAGCTGTCGAAGAACAAGTAATTCTACTTCAGAGCAGGTTTGGAGCGATTTATAGTGCTTCTAAAACTAAAAAGTACCTTTTAAAGAATAGCACGACAGGCAATCGGCTTTTGTTTTAAGAATTAGCAAACGTTGAATTTACATGTCTCGAAAATTCGAACTGGTGGCTCCTTCTACCTGATAGCAATTTATTTTTGAAATTCCAAAAAAATTTCACAGCTGAATTTTGAGCGACTTTTAGTTAAGGACTTCTGCTCCAACGATTTTTCTGAAATTCCTCTGGCATATTTATTATATCAATTGAAGCCGATACCACAAATTTCAGTAAAAAATATCAGCAAAAGTTTTTACTAGACGCGATTTTCTTTGAACAGTAGGGTCCTTTTAAGCGCTAATTTCTCAAGAAATATTTACTTTCAATGAAATCGGAATATTTTGTATTATTGCCGAATGATATCTGTTGTTCTTTGCAAAATTTCGCAGCCATCGCGTTAAAATCGAAAAAGTTACGACGGAAAATTTGTCATAGCAAAATGCTCTTGTATTAATTACGGAGCCACCTTAAGAATTCGTTAAAACGTGTTTGTGCGTTCCAGATCGAATTGGAATTTGGAAATGTCACATTTTCAGAGGGGAAAACCGGAATTCCCGGAGAAATACGTCAGGGAGCAAGGGAGAGATGTAACTACAAACTCAACCCAGATATGGTGTAGGGAATTTAAATCCTGGCTACATTGGTGGGAGGCGAGTGCTGTCACCATTGCTCCACCCTTCCTCGAGCTTCCACGTGATAGATAGAACAACATAGAAACTTTAGTTAATAGAGTGACTTTGATATGTGATCATTCGTTAAAAAAGTCACCCTGATTTGACTTTCGAGTTCCATGAGTAATACATGGTAAGGGAATACGTTTCTAAGCTGTTACCAGCTGAGATTCAAAATCGGACTCGAGCTCAAGCCCGTCGTTAGAGTTTCAAGGAAGTGTGACGTAAATATTTATGGTTTCTACGAACGTTTCAGTGGGTGGAGCTCTCTTAAATGTGAGAAAAGCCTTTAAAAAGGCAGTTTACAGAATGGGTACACTGATACATCAGCCTCCTGGTCCCATTTGGTCAAAAGGTGGACAGCGCTATCCATCGGATAAATCACTACCCAGTGGATAAGTATTAGGGAAACAAATTGTGCTTTCCACCCGATAGAGATTCATCCGATTCATCCGGTGGAATTAGCCTATCCACATTTTGAACAAATGGAGCCTGGTGATTATAGGAATAACAGTCTTTATACTACTACATGGGAAATTTCTACAATTTGATTGGCTTAGAGCTGTGGTATTTCAGCTTAATTTGAAATACCTACGTGTGAAAATTACAAACCTTTTGCGGGTAGTAGTATAAACAAATAATAGCACGATTTGCATGTGATATTTGGGATAAATACCACTCATGATATTTCAAACTTGTCTTAAATCTCACTCGCCCAACGGCTCGTGAAATTACGTATAGCAAGTTTGAAATATCACTCGAGGTAATAATGCCAAATATCACGACAAATCATACCATTACCTATACAAATACTTTGATTTCAGGTGAAGCTACTCTCTGACAGGTATTACAACTTACCAAAGTTGTGCATCGTTCAAACTCACTCTCTGCCAAACATTCCTTCACCGTAACTTTTCCGATGATTAGCCTATGCTTATTGTTTTTTTTTTTCAGTGAAAAGAATTACAGTCAACCCTGTAAATACGGACCTTGCTGGGGCCATAGAAAGCGTCCATATTAACGGGATGTCGGTATTAAGCGGGTTGAATTTACAGAAAGTGTAAGGGCTTTCTTTTCCCAGGGACAAGGAAAACACTGCATGTCTGCAATAACGAGGTGTCCGTATTAAGCGGGGTTTGTCTGGCGTTACCTTATCTTCTGATCCCTTTGCTTTGCAGTTGGTTGAGAAACCCAGTCCGCATTTAAACACTTTTGTCCTGCCGTAGTAGGCAAGTGTTATCTTAATTTTTCTTCCCCCGTAACATTCGATCTTGTCTTTCTCATCTTGGCAGATGAATTTTTCGAAGATGTAGGAATCTACAAACAAAGAACAGCGTTCAATTTCAAGACCACGCCATTTGATGATCGATTGACTCATGCGTTGTTCTATGTCATAGTACTTAACTAACCTGCAGGGCAGTTGTAGTGTAAATTGATTTGCTGAATATCGATATCACTGAGGGAGTCCCAGTGTCCTATAGTCACCTGAAGAAAGCAAGAGTATAAGAGTATGTTAAAAATCTATTACTCTTTTGAAGCAGAAATATTTCTGGTTTCCAAATCTCCTGTTCAGGAGACGTCTGCAATCCCGTTCATAAATAGTTGAAACATCTAAATTCACGAAAAAATAAAATAAGATAAGTTGCTCGGGCATAAACGTCGTAAATCAACGTTGAATGGGAAGGCCGGGAAAGAAGAAATTCGCAAGGGTTTCAACAGCAATAACCGCAATGTAGTATTTTTAAACAGGCAAATGGTTTTTCTTGCTTCTTACCCCTGATTTTTTCGGTACCAAGGTCTTGTCATTTTTAGAGGCAAATCCATCTCCATAATGCATAATGCTGCTGAAGTCGTAAGGAGTTGCGTAGGAACTTGGGTCGCTGTTGTTCTGTCTTTGGAAATCCCGACCTCGGCCTAAAATGCAGTGAACGTGAGCCTATCAGATTTTGCATTTATTTTAAACGTTCACTTGACGTGTATGTTTAATGGGCAGCAATAGTATAATTAAATAGAAATCATTTTAATTTGCTTATTGAATTAACCTGGTTTACCTGGTGAAAAAAAAAAAACAGGTTAACGCAACCCCTTCCTTCAGAATTTGAGTTCTCGTTTGTTGTTTCAATTAAGTGTTATGTCTTAACACAATTATACATGGTGTAAATTCAAAAGGAGGTCCTTAATAAAAACAGAGAAAGTCTTATTTGGCCAAAAACAGTATCGTAGCGATCAACTAATTCTGCTCAGGTTTTTGATATTCCTCATGGTTAATTCATTCATGAATTGAGGTTTCTTAATTGTAAAGCCCTGTTTACTTTCTTTGTCATTTTTCCTATGAAAGTAGTATAGAAGCACGTTTTAGGTCCTTTTTCGCACGTGACGTTTACGGCAAACAGCAAACGTGAATTTGTGCCACCTGATCAAGTTTTCCCTTAACAGGTGCTTTACTATTGATTACGTCCACACGAAGATTACTAGTGGTTTCATATCAGTTCGGTCTATAACATTTGTTTCGCACTGTTTTCAGCTGCACGTTTTCTACTTTGAGAAATTCGCAACTTGACTCTGGCGTTTGAAGTTTGCCATAGACACGACTCTTAGGCCACGTCCGCAGGAATCTCAATACGCGCGCTGAAACCGTAAACCGTATACTTGATATTCGCGCATGCGTCAACACAAATCCAGTTTGGAATCACTCGTCCAGACGAATACGCTACTTCGATCTACATTTGGTAATTACTTGCTAGTAGGCGTGCGCAAACCGAGCCTGCGATGTGATTTCGCGATATTTTAAATTTTTCTTGTAGCTATTTTTTTAGCAAAATGGCCAGGCTTCCCTGTGCGTTGTCCCACCAGGCACTTGTTCACGCTGGACAAACCCAATATCTTCTTTGAAGGTTTAGAAGAAGACGTTTTACACGCCTTCGTCTCGTACTATAAGATTCCACAAACTGGATAGTATTAACCTTATCTCCATTGATTGGAAGAAAGAGACCACTTAGTGTTTCTTTGTTTGATACTTCTAAGCTATTTGGAATCGAAAAGACTACACGAGCATAAATTTTCCCTTATAGCTGACCTTTTTTGATGTTTTCCCATTTGACTGTCACGTACCGGTCACGGTCAGGACGAGTGTGTTCATGCAAATATCCAATAACATGACCTAAAAATGAAAAAGGTACTCATTTAGTATTGATCTTTCTTTTCCTTAATCAGCGTAATTCGTCGTCACAGGCGTCGAGAAGCTTTTAAACTTATTGAAATAGCGCTAACCAAGTTCATGAAGAATCATTCCATGCCACCAGCATCTTGGAGCAAGAAGCACAGAGTATGGTCTACCAGTGTAACCAACGTTTGTTGAGGCACAACTGAAAAGACAAATCACACATAAGCAAACACTTGATACAACGGAACCCGTTAACACGACCACCTTTTGGCCATATTAATATAGTATAATGAACTGGGTAGCGTCACACGGTGTCGTACAACATTTCCTAAACAATGTAATTACAGATAAGCATAATATAAAAGAATCATCAGAGCTCCAAATTTCGCACTTGCAAGGAGTTTCCAACCATCTTGCCCGATCAAACTGTGTCGTTAATGGGATTTATTTTGTGGTGGAAAAGTAAAGGCCTATCTTGCTCGCTCGGGTAGCCAACCAAAACACAGAACTCGCCTCATCATGGATTTCAGCTGCAGGAGGTATTTTTCGAGGAGAAGTCCGAACATATCTACATTTTTCACAATCTCTGAGCAGCGTAGTACATAAAGGGATCACAAAGATCAGACCATTGTATCAAAAGGTCTTTCAGAAGAGGTAACAAACAATGCAAACTTTTAAAGCAATCATTCAAAAAAGTTGAAGCGAACTCTAACGGGAGTTGGTACGTTTAAGAGAGTTTCCAACTATAAGGCTTTGACCGGGAAAATATTTGGTGTTTTGGATAAGTAGTCGCTTACAAGAGGTTGTCCTGAATGTGTATTACTATATTTATATATCAAAATGGAACTATAATCCGTATTTGGCTTTTCTGAAAGGACTTGGGAAAAATTTATAGCTTAAGAAATTGATGAAACCAAAATCTCCGCCAAGCCCCACACTGCCGCCAATCGGTACAGCATCGATAACCAAGTATTTCCTTGACTTGTAAGATATATGTACATTCAAGAAAAAACCCATAAGTACTTCATCATCTCTTGATACTTACCGATCCCTCTTATCTTGGATAAATGTAATGTAGACCCTTTGGTTGGACCGAGGTACAAATTTCACGCACGATTTTTTCTCCCATTCTTTCATGGCTCCTTCAATTGCGTCACCAGCCTTCGAACTCTTCCCTTCAAAATGCAAAGGCTTGATAAAATCAAGTTAACTCTACCTTTTTCTGTGGTCATGTCGACCCTGTAGCTCTTCGACAATAAAGATCAGTAAGTAACATTTCATCATGCATTCAAACCCCTTTTAAAGAACTATTCTCTCACAAAAAGATCTCAACCCCGCAACAGTCCGCTTATAAGGCTGGGACTCCTTTCTAGCGATTCTAAGATCCTGTTTACATGGGTCCGTACAAATTTTTAAACGGACCAAAACTTGCACAGATCTGTCTTTTGTTCAAACGGGATCCGCGGACCCGTGCAAGTTTTTGAATGGCAACCAGTGGCGGAACCAGACTTTCAGACAAGGGGGGGGGGGGGGGGGGGAAGAGAGACGGTCATCCAGACTCTAATATAAGCAGGGGGAGGCGTTGTTCAAAAATTAGGTGGGGGGCGGCCCCCCGGGCCCCTTCCCTGAATCCGCCACTGGCAACAACACTGCAATTTGTGACAGAAGTGCACGGTTCCTTGTAAATGGTTCGCACAGGTAAAACATTTGCCCATTCAAAAATTTGTCCGGACCGGTGTAAACGGATCTAAGGAAAGCACTTATAGCCGACCCCGGCAGTTTTCCTCTCAAAAAAAGCCGAGTGCAAAATTAAACGAATTTTAAAGCACAATTAGACAAGGATGGCCAGTAATTATCTCTCCTAGATTTTCCCTTTTAAAACTCTAGTACAACTGTACTTACCTAGATCACTGTCCAGCTGGAAAGGGATCATGGGGCCATCAGGCCCATCAGGCCACCTGCGACCGAGTGTGAAACCTCGTTTATGTCCTTGGGTCCTAGTTTTAAGCACCTTGTATTCATGGGCCGTCAGTAGTAAGTCCCCTTCGTATAGGTGTCTCTTTATGCCTGTAAGGTGTTTCCAAGATTGTCACCATGATCAATCTCGTGCGAAATTGGGGGTGAAGTTTTGACAATATCAATATTGTCTGGTTTTACTTGGTTTTGTCACTGTAGTGTTACATTTTTCTATTTTGGATGTATACAAATGGGATTTTGGATTTATCTGTTATGATAAAAGGTATAGCCCCGGGGCCCTCTTAAAAATAATGACCGACCGTATAGCAAGAGGTTAGCATTTTTAGTGAGGGCATCACCCGATTTAATGCACCTGTCCATTGTTTAACAACCAGCAGACCATTATTGTGTTTCACAAGAATCTCCTGTTCGGCTTCAGTGACCTCAGTTTTATTCAATTTAAGAATTCTAAAAAAAACGATCTTTGAAAAAACGAATTTATTCTACACAGAGCTGCGTGACTTCATTTGTGACAAAGCCGTGAGAGGAATGGGAAAGAGAAACGAAAAGGTTTCAGTTTTCCTTCTTTTTCCTGGCTGCTTTGCCGCAAATAAATTTTCATTCCGCCATTGGTCAACGAAACCTCCGGCTAAATGACGCGGGGTATTTGGAACACCCCTGTATATGGTATAACTGTGGTCTAAGCGATAGCTAGAAAATGTGATCTGAACCCTAAAAATCATTTTGACGAATTGAATTGAAAGCACGGACAGCAAATCTACGGTAGGATTAAGTAAGATTCAGAAACAATTTCTTCTATTTTGTTACTTTAAGTTTTTTAATAAAATTTTTTAAAAGGCGAATTGCAATGTAATTCATATTTAAAACTCACGGACGTTTTGGTTTGACGATGGTCCTCAGCCGGATAACCAATATGAGGAAATGCTAATGAGAGACGAATATTTAACCTTACAGAAATGCAGTTCTCTCTCTTAAAAGTAAGGAAGAACCTTAAAATGTGGGTGCACTCAATTTGTACTTCGTCCTTAATTCATTGAGGCTTGAAGAGCTAGCCTGGAGGTTCATGATTTGGAAAGCTCCCAGCTGCAGCGAGAAAGTGTAGTGTGTAGTTTGAAACGAAATATCGAATAGTTTAGCCACAGTTTATTTTTTGATTCAATCATATTCTCTTGATTTATTACAAAGAAATACTAGTGAAGTGACATTGCCTCTTTCACAATAAAACTATTTAGCCTGAACGATAAAAATGGATTAAAAAATTTCAATGTAACTAATAATATCGTCTTTAATCTCATCAGTAAGCAGTACGCTAAACTTAATGTCAGGATTTGAAATAAAATACTATCAATTCAATAAATACTGATCGACTCATGGTCTTGAACTTACCTTTGGTGAAAACAAAGATAGCACCATAGGGTACTAATAATAGTGACACCAAAAGAAGTTTCATGACGCCTGGTGAAGTTAAAAAATTTACTTGCAATGTTCCAATTTAACAGTACAAGTATTTTAAATCCAAGATTGTACAGGTACTCGCGGCAAGATACTTCAAAATGAAGACAAGCATATCACGCCTACATTTGAAAATTAAAAATAACCTTAAGGTTTATTGATTTTAACGCTCTGTTAATTTCAAATGCAGTTTTTGATGCTATCCTCTGCAAAATGAATTGGGGAAGAAGTCTTCATAGTGTTGACACAGCTGGTGAAAGGTATGCATATGTGTTACTGAATCTAAAAACGTGCGAAATCGGGAATCAGATTGGGTTCCCGGGTCCATCATCGCTATGCCCCGGGCTCGGGGGATCGGGGTTTCAATTGACTGATGGATAAAATACGCCACGATTTTCGTGTTTTAAGAGAAGTTAACGTTTTAAAATTTCACTTGTCCTTGGAGAGCCGTCAGAATCTGATTGCTGTTCAATGTTACAGGCCCATCGAAATTGGTGTTATAATGAACTGCGTACCAGTAACGACAGATTGCATTTCAACAACTTTGCATTTCAGCAACTTTGTCTCCAACAGCAAAGTTGTGCTTGAATATGAACACCCTGTCGTATGTTAGGAAAACTGGCGTAGGCTTTGCCTGAGTGTAATCATCAATTTAACCGTGTTTTGACTTTCAAAAACAAATCCTTTTTGACTTTTACCTATTTGAAGTCGCACAGGCCCTGGGCAAGTTGCATACATTTTAAGGTTGGAAGTAAAATCTGACATTAAGGAGTCAAACTCTTCATTTTGACGTTACATTTTAGAAGTTACTTCTGACGTTAGGTCTGCATTGTGTCATTTGAAGTGACAAGTAATCTTGTCGGTAAAGGCGTAAGGAGTAAACAACATGGTCTTTTTACAATGGTAATCTTTACATTGTAATTAGTTTTCTGACG